>JAGDYQ010000044.1:6222231-6387486 GCA_021962125.1 Bulinus truncatus | reverse complement strand
TGTACATGTTAGTGTAGCTATTACCAGTAATGTACATGTTACTGTAGCTATTACCAGTAATGTACATGTTAGTGTAGCTATTACCAGCGATGTACATGTTAGTGTAGCTATTACCAGTAATGTACATGTATTTTTTATTTAAAATATAATGTCATGCAATGATGAATCACAGCACTAACATAAAAACAGTAATTTGTTTATGAAATTTGTAAATGAAATATTTTGTACATTGTGTGGGTTTCTCAAAAAATAAAATCACATTTACACTCAATTGCAAAATTTGCCATGCCCAGAAGTTTCATCTAGTTTTAATACTGTCCTGTATAAAAATATCTATATAATGTTCAACTATCCAAAACAGTGTTAAATATCAGTACATGTAGTATCAAGAAAAAAAGATGCACATTACTGTAATTAAAAAAACAATGCCAGCACGTCATAGCCATTATAACTAAGGTTACCAATGAGTGAACAAAAAAAAAAAAAAGCTCGATTAAAGGTTAAAATAAATGGTTAATGATTTTGTTGAACAGAATAAAATATGATAAAATGTTCATTGTTCAGTATTGTAATTTCTTAAATTAAGAACATTTCTAAACCTTTAAAAAAAATAAAATGAGAAATGATTTTGTTCATCGGATAAGAAAAATGTACATTAATTGGCAAACTAAACATTGAGGATGCTTTTAAATATGCAATAGAAAATAATACATTTAATGTAACTCTGTTTTCTTTAACTAATGATACAATAAACTAAAAAAAAAAGAATTAAAAATAATTTGTATAAGTTTAAAAAATTTCAGATCATTCTTTGAACTGTATTGATAACATTACATTTTACAGACAACAAAATGTATTATCAAGAATCATGTGTCAATATTTTCATTATGCACGTCTCACAACTTTGAACTGTCCACTGGGTTCAGGAACAAAATATTTATCCCATAAATAGCTATGTTGAGCAACCCTTCCCCAGGGTTTGAATGGACCGTTCCAATGAAGCAATTTGACTCTGTTTTCTAAAAATGATTTGCTGTATGATGTTCCTGAAGACAAACCTACACAAAAATAAAATGTGAAAAATAATGTGTAAGAAAAACAAAACCATTAAGACTGGGCTAAAATGACAGCAAAGTAAAATATTCTAAGTATTACTGCATTTTAAAAAAATATTTCTGACTGAACAGCTAAACTATTTTTTAAGTAAAGCAAAGATCATAAAGAAGGACTATCATATTAAGTTGATTTGTTCTGTAATGAATAAACATATAATGTAATTGTTCCTTGAGAATATTTTTATAAGGTTTATAATGCACAACAAGCATAGCCCCTGCATTAGGATCCATATGTTTCTGCACCTAACGTTAGTTATTCTTGTTTAAATTATTTTATCACTTTTTTTTTTTCTCCCGAGCAAATGAAGAAGTGTTTACCTAAATGTCGAACATGCCATAGTGATTCAATATTCGTGTACTTGTTGTAAAATACAATCATCATGGGGGGCTGTGAACCACCTCCCCCTTTTTCATTTCCATAAACTTCTTCCCTGAAGAACGAACATCACAGTAGATAATCATATTAAAAAAATATCTAAAATTTAAAAAAATTTCTTACTGTAGTAAAAAAAAAAATAATTATGTTATAAATATTACAATTCTGTCAAATAGTAATATTACAATTCTGTCAAATAGTTACAGGCCTGATAATAGGCTTGTTTCCTTTTCACATATGATTTTTTAAAATAAGAAACCCACCCTGCCAGATTAGTAAAATAGAAAAGGACATGTCAATATTCACAATTATTTTAATATTCGCAGTGGCTATGGATACAGCCAACGCGCATGCGCTCTAGACAGACTATTTTTTTGTGTGCGCATGTGCGGTTGCTGGATTCCGAATTATTTTTTTTTGGGGTCCAGCTATAGATATTGCTCCTATTCCTAACCCTATCCCTAACCCTATTCCTAACCCTAGCCCCAAAAACAAAAATTAAAAAAAATACGGAGTACGTTTGCTGTATCCCGAAAAAAAAAATACGGAGTACAGCTGGCTGTATCCGTAGCCACTGCATTTAATATTTTACTAGCTGTGTACCTGGCATTGCCAGGAAAGTAGGAGTTCTACGTGACACTTAAAACAATAATTCCTTTACATTTCTTAAGCATCATGTGATAAAGATTTTTCTGCTAATTTACGCCACCTAGCTTCTGTGCAGAAATTATATACATTTCATAGTCCCAAATTACACTTTATCCATTAAAGCTAATAAATTATTCAGGATAAATAGTGTTTAACAGTAAATGTTTTTCTCATTGTTAAAATCAACAAGATGCATTTTAATAAACATGCAATTTTGAAATTTTTTATGCCTGCTATTGTGTCTTTTTTTTTTTTGAGAATGATGGCATTCTGGTGTATTGTGTGGACAGTATTACTGCCTAAAATCCACAGTACAAAGTACCACATTGAGAAAAGTTTATGCAATTAAAAATGGCATCATTTTTGTTTCTAAAGGCTGAGGTTTGGAGCAGAGAAAAATATCTATGAAAATTTAATCAATTACACTGAAAAATTATTAAAAAAAAACTTAAATTTTTTTAATTATACAAGTCCATACGTTAAGTTTTTATTTTTTAACAATTACATGAACATCTATAGTTTTATCTGACTTCAAATTCTTATAGTTTAGCACATAAATAGTGATTTAAAATAGCGGTCATAATTAAAAAAAAAGGACTCCCTTCTAAATAAAAAACAATCAATTCTAAAACAACCTCATCAATTAAAATAAATACAATAAGTGTATTAAAAACTAAATGATTGCTAATAAAAATGTTGATCTGACTTCATAAAATTAATTTCAGTGACTTAGTATAATATAAATATTCTAAGGTGCAGACTTAATTCTGGGAGTATTATATGGACAGTATTTATTCCTTTTAGCTTTTTGTGAAATAAAAAAATGTTGAAACCACCAAAACCTCACCAACCCGCCAGTGAGCTAAAACTTCCACAGATGCCCAAAAAAAAAAAAAAAGACAGCACAACTTGCAGGAAGCCAGTTTCTTTGTTTTTTTAAGTCATTGTAAATAAACACCCAGAGTCCCTAAGACGTTGATACGTGAAAAATATGAAAAAGAAGAATTTACAAGCTTACTTTTCTGTCATTCAGAAAACATATAGGTTGACAAGGATTTATGGCTGCTATTAATTTAACTTGTTCATTTTAATATGAGAAGAAAATGATTTCAATAAAATTTATCAATATGGAAACAAGCTTTTTTCATTTTTGTAAAAGCAATTTAGTTTTATTATTGAAGTAACTTCCTATAGTATGAGATGCTACAGACTTGTTTTTTTTTAATGGCAAAAATTATAGATTAAATTTTTTTTTTCATTTAAAATCACCTAGTGTTAAGTTCCATCCAGTATTCCAACTGCTCTGTAATGTTGTTTTTCTCCCACAGGGACAGATCTGTTACAAATACTCCAGTATTGAAAGAACAAGCTGAGGGTTTCATGTTCATCTCCTGCACTTGTTTGTTTTTAAAATCTATAAACTCAGCATACACATTCTAAATGAGACAATGAAATAAAAAAAAAGTAATAATAATGATTAAGGGTGACAAAATTTAATATGGAAGTTTTGATTTTTATGGCTAAAATGATTTGTTTATTTTGTATTAATTTTTTCCCAACAACACCATTTCTTTACTATTTTCTAGAGGTTACATGGCCAGTCAGCCAAAATGGCATCATAAACATAGCCTAAAACGTAGGGGGCATTATATCGTGATAAAAAAGTTATGAACAAAGTTTAATAGAATTAAAATAATAAAAATCCATAAAAAGTCATAAATGTATTTTTTTTTCTGAATCCATCCGTCACAGATCTGTAAAGCACCCATAATTAAATCTTGCTAAACTCAGCTTCCCCAATCTAAACGAAATGCATGAAAAAAATTAAGAGACAATGGAAGACTTGTGATGTAAAAATAGACTTACATTTAGTCTACTGAGTCTTTTATTTACACCCTCACAGTCCTCTGAGAACGCTGCCCAATGACCGTCTTTTATGTGCATATGGTACAAAAATTTAATGTCCCCTAAAAATACAAAAATTGTGAAATTACAGGTAAAAATTAACACAGAAAAATGAATTTAAATTCGTCTTAACCCTCACTAGTAATTGAAGAGTGAAGTACATTTATGTAAGATTCAGAAATAAAAATCCTCCACCGTTTCGAATACATATTGTTAGTTGTCTGATATATACTTTTATAATAAGTGATTTCATTTATCAAAAGTTAGCTTTCAATTTTACCAGCAACAAATAATATGAGACGGTAATCAGATTTTTTTGTTCCCATTCAATAGTTAACAAGAGTGAACATTTTATTAATTTTTCTAGTTCTAAGATAAATATAAACCATACTTAAAAGAAAAAAATATTACCTAAAACAATACAGTCATCATCAATAAATACAACTCTGTCATTTATATCTGGAAATAACTTCGGCAGATAATAGCGAGCATAATTTAGCTGAAAAAATCGACAGTGCCTTTTAAATAAATCTAAAGATACGTTTGAAATACAATTTTAACTTAAATGTGCAGAGTAACTATCAATATATATATTTCTAAACTTACAGGGCTGGCAAGTTCCTTTCTCCCTCCTCTAATTTTGATCTTGCCTTCTACCCACTCCTCTGGAAAAGCTTTTATTTCAAAATCAATGAACTTGAGTTTAGATTTTTTTATCCAGATACTGAAAAAAGTACAAGATTGAGATTATCAAGTATTATGTTAAAATATCAAATTAAAAACCGATAACATTATCAATTAGTGATTATCAATAAAGAGAAAACTTGTAAAAACTCTGCTTAATAATCACAGAATATACAAAAAAAATTCACTAAAGTCGTGATAGGGTAAAAGTACTTACCTTAAACGGTCAACACTTTCACTATCAACTACCAGGTGGAACTTTACCTCAGAGTTAGTATTAGATATTATGCTGTTGATGAGTGTAACCATTCCACCTATAATAAAGCAGTTAGTATAAGCATGCCTATCTTTAACAATACATCTAATCACATATTTAAGCTTATAAATGTTTAATTAAAAGGATAAGATTTTGAAACATTTATTCAAATAAATATACCTAAAGTTTTATGATCAGATGTGATGCAGACATGAATGGTCTGATCAAGAGAAAAATTTGAGTCTTGATCACTCCCTAGAAATAAAAAAAACATTCAAGTGTTAAAAAAGATTAACAAATATCTATGAGGTAAACAACAACAATGTTTAAGTTGTGCAAATAGAGAATTCAAATGACAGAGGTTAAAAATAAAAAAAAAAATCTTACTTTCTGCGTCAGATTTGGACATGAATTTTAGAACATCTGGCAACCAAAAATAACATAAGGCACCAATCCAAAATACTGCCAGCAACACACCCACTGGAAAAATATAATAATTTTGAAATGAATTTCTAACAACTTAATTTAGAGGACGAAAAACAAACATGAAAGACTTTAAATGAAAGAACAAGTACATTAAAGTCACAACAATAATTAAAAAAAAAACAACATACATCTCTTACCCCTCCTAGCAGAAAGTATTCCCATTTCAAATATCATTAGTCTGCTGCATCAAAATGCTGAGCCAACAAGTCTGTAGTAGACGATAAAAAAAAAACCTTTATTATTTATAAAGCTATTTTTTTTTATTTTTAAACATGTCATTTGTAATGAACGCTTCTTTGCTTGTGGGCCTGACTAAAAGTTTACAGATCATCAAAATAAATAAGATGGGGCATGTAGGCTTTGTATCTTCTTTCATTAATAATAATGTTTCCTCACAACATCTATACCAATAATAAATGTCTATACAATCCATATTACAATCCTGTGGGATATCTCCATGCTTCTCTTTCTTTCTTTTTCTACTATTGACTGTTTCTACTAAAATATTACTCAGACTACACTCCTCTTTCTTTGAGATTCTTTCATTCTACTACTGTTATATCTGACACAATTAGATCCACTTGCTATAGGCTAATTTAGCCCAACTCTCCAGTATTTACTTTCTCTCACTCTAGACAAAGTAAATTGTAATTATATCAAACTGTTAGAACATAAAGCAAAGATCTAAAAAATATCAGTATATAATAATTACTATAGCGAAAAATGTTTTTTTAACCGTTGCTATGAAAATTGGGAACTTATTTTAGTTTTCGATTAACACGGCTGAAATTAAAATATGCCTTCAACTACTAATAAATTTGTACTGAATGCCTGTATTGCTTTTGCTTAGAGTAAATGCTGTTTCAGTTTGACCATTTCTCATAAACTGATGCAATAAATCTCCCCCTCCCCACTCCATTACCATCCTCAATTACTCAATAACCCTTGTATCCCCTCTACTCTCATGTAAAGATAAACAATTACTTTCTTAAGATGACAAGAGATATGGGTCTGTAGTCTAGACCTGCAATTTGTACATTTCTCTTCTCTTTAATGGACTTTTTCAACACTTTTGTCTAGATGCGAGGGTAACATTGAAAATGGGGAATGACCTGTTATTTATAGAGTTGCTGGTCCCTAGACTCGACTTGTTTAGAAGTTTAGTTAAATCATTTAAGTCATAACGACATATTAATGCAACAACATATTAATTTTTACTTTGCTTATTTGTTATATGCAGACCAATGCAGTGCTTTTTTTCTAGCGAAAAATGTTTGGGAACTCATTTCACATCTGTTTTTTAACTTATGTCAGAAAATACTATAATAGTCTATAATTGAATTTTCCACTGAACACAAATTTTATTGTAATGGATATTTAAAGAAATAAACGTTTTTATAAGAAAATTAGAGACTCAAAGAGTTTATTTATAATAAAAACCGACCTGACTATATAGTTTATGTGGAAAAATGTATTCTACTGTATTATGATACTGGTACCGTATTAGGCTTTAAAACAACTTCCAGAGTTTTCTCATGTTTTCATCTGACAAATCATCTCGGTTTCTTTTCTTGCTTTGTGAGTCTAGAGCGCTGGTTATATGTATTTAAAATAAGGAGCCAGGTACTCTAAAATTATTCCGTATTGACACTACATTCATTCTCAAAATTATAAAATGAATTATTTAACAATATACCTACATCGTTACTGGTTGAACATCAACATCCACGTAAACAAATACATTCGCCTTTGGAGGCTGCCATATCAATCATAAGCAACCAAATAATATCGCATAATTAGTATTAAATTAATGATTCGGTTTTTTTTTGACATTGTTTATATAAAACACACGAGTGTTAACAGGTTACCAAATTATTGACAAAGGTTAACTAAAATAATAGTAAAAAGCTTAGCATTAACCTTTAAAATATGCTCTTTAAAAAAATTTACTTGTATAATCACAATGATATGACATAATCATGCATCAATATGTATATAGCTAGCCGTTTTACGTATTTTGTACAAGAATTATCTGAATATATGTATGAAACTTTTTAAAAATCACAATAGACTTCTATTATAATGTACTTTGGCTTAGATCAGTGTTTCCCAAAGTTCCAATGGGGGTATGCTAAGAGTTCGGTTGGGGGGGGGGGGGGGGGTTACACACTGTTGGGGAAACCAAACCATAAAAAAAAATCTTGCTTACAATGTTTGCTGTGAACATTGGCTACAGACGAACAATAAGACAATATTGAAAATATCTTAAAGATGTGGATGGTGATATTATATCCATAATTTCTACAAATAAAATATTGACTATAATAAACGGATGACATTATTTAGGGAAGTAAAAGCCGCTGGGTTTTGTGCTAACCACACAATATATTAGGCTAAGGGAACTTTACATTGATTATAATAAACACTATTTATATTAAAAAAAAATTATATATATGAATTAATTAAATCATTCATTTATTACTAAGTTGTCAATACACTACAAAAGGAAAAAAGTGTTTGCTTTATTTTCATTAGATCATACAAATAATTATATGAATTATATTGACTTAAAAAAGTGTTCGGAATAATATGATATTATATGCTTTATTTATTTATTTCTGCTGCCCAAGGTTTTATCTAGTCAACAAATTTCTTTAAATATTTGTGTGATCTAAGCCAAAGGAAATACATTTTTTCCTTTTTAGGAATATTTATGGGCCCCACAGAGCCCAATGTTAAACCCTATGATATGTCTTTTTCTAAAGGGCCCCACATTTTCTTCTGCACCCGGGGGCCTTAACTCTGACATAAGTACTCAGAAGAATGAAATATAAAAGGTTAATATATTCAATTAACACCTTATGCTCAGGGAGCTGGCACATGAATTAAGACAGCCATAGTAGCTAGTAGAAAAGCATATGGACAAGCCATTCTCTGAAGAAGCCATCTAAAGATATTTCAAGTTGACAAGATTGGCCCTGCAGTTGGCCTTTACAATTAGTTCAAGGAAATTAGTCAAGGCAGAGACTAATATATTTAAGGGCCCAAAAGAATGTTGGGGCCCCTATAAAAGCACATGATATGACTGGAAGGGTCCCTTTTGGCATTGGGAGATCTGGACATAAGAATGGCTCTGCAGTCAGCACTCTGTTTTGTTTTCCCTGCTGCTGTCTATCTAGAGATAATCATTAGTTGACTTTCCCATTAGGTGCTAAAATCAACCCTTTAAATTATAATTAAATATGCACACTTCTGCCAGATGTTCTAATTTTAATTATTTCACAAAGTTCTTGCTTGGTTTGTCTCTTGAAGCTGGTATGTTTTTGTCAAAATTAACTTTATTAATCAGGTTTATTGAAGATTTAAAACAAGGGTGCTTTAGATAATTAGTTGATGGTAATTAATTTTTTCAGTTTGACTTATTCTACCATTACTTGTCAGTACTATTGTAAGAGAACCTCAACTACTTCTGGGAAACATTTGTGGTACATCTTTCTGCAAGCTCTAGAGTGACCTTTAACCCAAGGCATAAAAACCATAGACCTTCTTATTGAAAGGCTTTAGACTTAAGTGTCATAAAATAATGTCATCTTTCTTTTTTTTTTCCCTTTAGTCATGGGCTACACGAATTAATATTTCATACTGATACTGGTAATAAAAAAAAAATATTAGACACTTTCAAAAAGAAATTACATAAAATCTGAAGTTTTATTTAATGAAGTCACATAAATGTTATAATGTGATTCCAGCAACAGGCTATTTTAAGTGTCATTTTTTCCAATACATTTTACTGAAGTATATTTATTTATTATCAGAAATGAATATTAAGGGGGTAGGAGGGCCAGTAAACACAGCTGTACAGTAGAAAAAAAAATGAGCTCAACTCTTTGTTTGATGAAAATTAAAGGTTTATTACTTATGTATAATACATAATATCAGAATATAAAAAATGAAATCCATAAATAATAAATGTATTAATCCAAACAAAAAAGCATAATCAAAATATTCAAATGAACTTTGTTTAAGGTCATTTGTGGCTATGTCAATGGATGTTCAGAATCTATTTAGAAAAAAAAACATGATTTTAAAAAGTTAACAAAATATGTCAAATAAAAACATATCATAATAACATACGTGGAAACATTTGACATACATATAACAAACCTGAGATTTGGGAAAGAAATTTCTTTACAAGCATACCACTTTCTCATCAGTCTCACACATTTTTTTTAATTGTTAATTTTTTTAAAAAGCAATATTTTTTACTGCATGAAATGCATTAGCAGTTTAATACGTGTATGTGTCTCCATGGCCACTGCAGCCTTGTGTGCTGTGGAAAATATACTAAAGTCACTATGAAAGTTTCCCAGAAGTTATAGCAGCTTCAATAAGACCAAAAATAGTGACTTTACAAGATCATTCTCAAAGAAGAACTTGTGCACAATATTAAAATAGTTATTTCAACGGAGAATATTATTAGCTGAAAAACTGAGGAGTTTATGAGTTGGAATACAACTGTGGCATGGTGCACAATATAATAAGAAATAAATAATAAAAACAGTTCCACATTGGAATAAAATGAATGTACAAGACTTCTGTTGCACTGATGAAATATGATGTATAGTAATTCAATACTAATCATTTATACCACACACTAAAGCACCACTGTAACAAACTAACAGCTCAAAATAACTTGATACACTGTAACAACTTAGATATTATTCATACCAGTCTGAAGTGGCTATTTTTTAACCAGCCTAGCTGTATTTTTGTTCCCATTTACTGCCATTATATTAAAGTCAGAAATGTTATTACAATATACTTACGAATAAGTGACTTTATTATTGTCTTATATACAATTGTTTTGATTGAAAGACTGCTTTCATTGTAAATTTGGATATTATCATTTTGCATGAAAACATCATTTATAAATATAAATTCACTCTGAATTATTCAACACTCAATTTTAACAATTATGATTTACAGCTCATAAGTGAAATGGGTTCAAGATAGCAATCACCAATCAGAAAAGTGGCTTTTAAATAAATCAAACAGTGAGACTATCACAATCTGTGTAATTTAATGAGCCTTACAAGCCAACACTGACTTCATTGGGTGTTGCATTCATTGGGTTTACTTTCAGCCTCTTTAACAGTAACAGGCTGTTTATGCTTGGGTGACTTGAGTCGTGACAGGCCTCTAGGCCTAGGTGCTTCTCTGCCAATTCTGTCAGTTTTTTTAGGGCTGTTAGTTATTGTGGCAAGAGCAGTACTGCTAGGCTGTAAAATGTAATGTAAACATATAAAACATTAATAACCATATAAAATGTAAATAAACAGTAACTAGAGACTATGACAAACATCAAATATTGGTACATTTTTGAAAGTAGCTTAGTGAGCCTTAGACTAGTTTTTTTTTAAAGAAAATTCTACAAAATGATAATAACAAGTTGAAAGACTTGTGAAAAGGTTTTGAAGTCTTAGTTTATAAAAAAAAAATTATGTTAAAAAATTTGTTAAATTATGTTATTTACCAAGATTTCATTAGGTTTCGTCACTGGAATTGGATTAACCATTTGCCTGATTGGTTTTATTTTCTGGAGTTTTGAAGGTTTTTTTGACGATGCTGAAGTTGACTCTGCCAATAGTTCTGTAGGAGAAGAAAAAAATCAGTTTCAAACAATACCTTTTAAAAATGGTAAAACTCAATAGACAATAGATTTTTCATGGGTACTACTCAGAGTATGTTAGGTATATATTGGGGCCCTAGCATAAGAACCTGTTGCAGCACAAATAACATCAGAAGTGTTAAGAATTTGTACTGAATATATTCACCAGTTTGTCAAGTTTTGAGGTGTTATCAACTTATTTACCTGTAAACCCCTTTATTCTCATCAAAGATCTGCATGGGGTTCTAATAGCCACATTTGGACACTATTCCAATCAATATATTACTACAAATAGTCTCACAATTTTAAAGTAAAGAATATCCATGCAGTTCCTTAGATTAATTCAGAATTATTCTAGACAAATAATCATTTGATGAAATACATTCCAACGCAAAAAAAAAAACAAAAGTAAGAATTACTATTTGAATTGAGATCTGTATTCTACATTAAATTTTAAGCAGCCAATATTTGATTTAAAGAACAGATTCCCAACCTTTTTTTTTTTTTTTGCGACTGTACCAAACATTGCGGAGGACGATGGTACAGAAATAGAAGAACCAACCATAGAAGAAATAAACAATATTATTAAAAAGACCAAAAACAATAAAGCACCAGGAGAAAATAACATAAATGCTGAGTTACTCAAATATGGAGGAAGCACCTTTCTACACCTAGAAATACACAGGATGGTCAATAAAATATGGAAAGAAGAGATAATGCCAACAGAATGGGAAGCAGCCTTTACTCCACAAGAAAGATTCGAAACTGAACTGCAACAACTACAGAGGAATCTCACTTCTCAACACAGTGTATAAAATACTAACAAAAATAATTGCCTGCAGAATAGGGAATCTCATTGAAACAGTATTAGGTGACTATCAATGTGGTTTCAGGCCTAACAGAGCAACCACGGACACATCTTTTCCCTTAGAAACACTCTAGAAAAATGTTATGAACATAATATACACCTACACCAGGTTTACATAGATTTCAAGATGGCTATGACAGCATCAATAGAAATTATCTTTACAAAACATTGCATGAGTTGTGTATCTCCAACATGCTCATTAGACTAGTACGCATGGCATTAAACAACTCAAGAAGCAAAGTGAAAATACAAGGGGAAAGCTCAAAAGAATTTAAAGTAAACCAAGGACTTAGATAAGGAGACTCCCTTTCGTGCATACTATTCAACTTAACCCGAGAAAAAGTCATAAGGAACATCCAGTTGGATAAGAGAGGCAATATGACACATTACCTCAGAAGTGAAAAAACAAAGTCTATGACAACAGGAACAATATTTACAGAACCCATCCAGTTCCTTGCATATGCTGATGATATAACATTAATAGGAAAGCAAAGCAAGGGTGTAGCAAAAGCATATGTAGAATTAGAAACAGCAGCTCAAAAAGCAGGTTTAACAGTAAACGAATCAAAGACTCAATACATGCTATTACAAAGAAATGAAAAAGAAGGAAAAGAAAAATCATTCAAAATCAGTGATAGAGCATTTGAAAGAGTAGAAACTTTAAATACCTGGGATAAATCATAAAAATGATATAATGATAGAGATCAAAAACAGAATAGAAGTAGGGAACAGAATATATCACACACTGCGTAAAATACTGAAAAACAGACAGATCTCCAGAAAACTTAAAAAAAAAAAAACCATAGACAAGACAATGATCCGACCAGCAGTAACATATGGTAGTGAAACATGGACCATCAGCAAACAAGCAGAAAATAGGCTAAACACTTAGGAAAGGAAAATATACGGGCCAGTAAAGGACAATAACGAGTGGAGAAGTAGAACCAATTCAGAACTGTACAAACTATACGATGAACCAAATATAACAGCTGAGATCAAAATGAATAGATTGAGGTGGGTGGGGCACATAGAAAGAATGGAAAACAACAGAGGTCCAAAAGCAATATATAAGGCAACACCCAATGAGAAAAGGCCAAAAGGCAGACCAAGAAGCAGATGGTTAGAGGAAGTGGAGAGAGAGAACTTAAAGCCATAGGAGTGAGAGAGTGGAGGAAGAAGACAATGGATCGGGAAAAGTGGAGAGGAGTAGTATGGCAGGCCAGGAGCCTAAATGGGCTGTAGAACCAAAGGAAGAAGAAGAAGTACACCAAAGGGAGCAAAAGTATATTCGCAGGTACCCATCATAATTGTCTTTGATAGCCAACAAGTAAAGGGGGTGAAGCAGGATAAAAAAAAAGCACATGTGTGACCCTCTTCCTACCATCTTGAATCTGCAAGTCTTTTGTTAATATTTCCTGAACTTATTGATAGGAAATATGAACATTAAAAGTGAGAAATATAAATTCTGTAAATGGGGGTTATAAATGCAATCAAAGTGATAAAATATGCCCTATAAAGAAGCATTACTGATGAAGTGTGCCATGTCATAAAAAGGCTGAATCATGCATTTTTATGACTAATAAACAATGTCAAGTAGTGCTCATATTAAGTGCAATAAGGCACTTATCTTATTGTTTAAGAATTAAATATACCACAAAAATGAACTTAATGATTTGTCACGAAAATCCGAGCCCAACTGATAACAATGTAATTAAATAAGAAAATTAACTATTATATTATATAAATGACGCACTTTCAGTGATTAGCTTCATTTTTTTCCCACCACCTGACTCTTCAATTAAGTCAGTAGATTGTCTTTTTTGAGAACTTCTAGTTACTCTCGGAGACAGATGCTTGGGAAGATCGACATTTTTAGTTGCATTATATGTATCAGGTAGAATTCTCTTGGCACAAGCAAGATCATTTTTGGGCGGCTTCATAGATTCAGCCCTTAAAAGTTTGTCAGCTAATCCTGTACTTGTCGAGGGACTTGACAAAGGTTTTGAAGCGTTTATTGCTTTATATCTCGGAGAAGCTAATTTAGAAATTAACTGATGTTTTTCCTTTTCAAGGCTGAAAGTTTCTTTGGCTAATGGGGATTTAAATCCTGAGGCTGCAGCATGTGACTGCTTTTTTTCTAATGAACTGGGTGTCATTCTGAAAGGTTTTAGTTTGGACGATTTGGTTAATGGTGAGCAGGGGTTACAGCATGGCGAGCGACGAGAAGGTGTGAGCAATTGAGCAGGTTTTAAAGACCCATCCTCTTGATTATCCTGCAACACAGTGCCGGTTTTTAAAGCTTGACCATTCTTAAGCTCTGTATGTAAGTTTTGTACTTCAATACAAGTCTGAGCGGTGATTTTCAGTTCTTCCTTTTCAGTGCTAGTAGTATTTTTTTGCTCAAAGATAACGGATGAAGTTGCGGTAGCAGCTGATTCCTTTTTATCACCAGTTTGTTGGCAATGACCACTGCTGGCTGATGCATCATTTTTTAACTGACTTCCTGGAAAGATCAATGGACATTAAATAATAATTAATATATACACTTATCTCTTTAAGTAAAAATAATAATTTGCAATAAACATTGATGTCCTTTCAATATTTCAGCATTTTTAAATCCCAATTTTTTAAAGTCTAAACTGTTAATTATTTTCCTCAAATTGATTGTATTTTATTAAATGTCATATATGAGTAAACACTGCATGTGTATAACCAAGGAAAAATGTTTCTAACATGTTTATTACTTTATATTTAAATACAGGTACTGATTAAATTGTAAAAACATCTTGAGTTTCATAAGATTCAAGAAATGGGGATTTAAAAAAATGTGCAGTCAACTTACTGAAATGTTTAACTTTAACTTGTAGAATTTCATTCTGAAATTTGAGTGACTTGTTTTTCTCTGTCAGTTCGTCAGTTTGTCGCATCAGTTCAGATGCATGCTCTTTATAAAACTCCATGTCGCTTATGGCTTCGGCAAGTTCTTCTTTTAATGCCTGAGAAAATTATGAAGCAATTTAGAATTAAGTAAACATAGTTTTTTAATTGACATTGTTATAATTAATAACAATACACTGCATATTTTAAATATACATGTAATAAGTGTTAGGAACATCATTTTTTGCAGCTTTTATTATATTTTGCCACAGATAAATTACTAGTGAAAAGCTGTTCGAGGCATTAATATGAGGGTTCTAAGTTAGGAAAGTAGTTTTAGTCATAGCATTTAAATAATGCATTCTCATTTGTGAATAAACATTGGACTTGTATACCAAGTATGTTTCAGTTCTGAGGTCAGTGTAAATATTAAGAACAGGATTTAAAGTGTAGAATACAGTAAATATCTTACGGATGCAACATTTTCCTTTGATACAAAAATTTTTGCTGCAGTGCATCATATATTAAAAAACATGTCATAAATAAAATGACAACAATCTCTTTGAGTAAAATTTTAAAAATAGTTTCAGCTTAAACTAATTATTTTTAAACATGGCAAAATTTAAGATTTTTAGATTCCTGTACAGATTTTAATTTCTTACTTCCATTTCCTCTGTATTAACTTTTCCTCCTTTTAGCGAATTCAACTGTTCTGTAAGACTTTGAACTTTTTTCTGCTCAACTCCTAATTTCTGAGTCAAAGTTGAGCACTGCTGTTCCCACTGTTGTTGAATTAAGAAATGCATTACAATATCTAATTAACTAGATTGCATCTATGATAAAATAATCATGTACATGTATATATTTGAAAAAATAAATATTTCCGGCCACACGTTAATGTTAAAGTTACTAAATGTATGATTTTGTGTACATATGTTGGTATAAATATTACAGCCATGTTACTTTTCTATTTTTTCAAAATATATCTTTAGAAAATAAAAGGAATGAAAAAATATTTGGAAAAAACAATTTTATCTTGCCTGTGTTTCACTGCTATCACTCATCAAAGTACTTTTCTAAGATAAAAGAAAAAAAAATGTTTTTATGTATTTTAGTAATACATGTATTAGACTAAAAACACGAAACAAAATGATTGGACTATGTGTTTAAGTTTATCAAATGTTAATTTAAAAAAGGCTTAAAATGTACCTGCAGATTTTTTAACTGCTTCTCCATCGCCAACTTATCCTCTCTTAGATTCCAAAGCTCTTTATCATTAGACTTTGATAATTCTTCCAGACATCTGATCTGGTCTTTCAACTTAATATTTTCATCTGACACTTCACCTAGCTCAACACGTTTCTTTTCAATGCTGAGTTTTTCTTGCAGTGCAATAGCAAGCTCTTTATCTTTAGTTCTCAACATGTCTTTCTGGCTTTTTATTTCTGTTCGCAGTTCATGAACATTGTTTTCTAGTTCTTGAACATTGTTTTCCAGCAACACTTTGGCATCCATCAAAGACTGAATTTCAATTTCTTTTTCACTTAAACCTAGCTTAAACTGTTTCTCCATCTCCATGTTGTCCTCTCTTAGATTCTCAAGTTCTTTATCTTTAGACTTTGATATCTCTTCCAGGTATCTGATCTGGTCTTTCAGCTTTATATTTTCATCTGCCACTTCCCTTAGCTCAACTTGTTTCTTTTCAACACTCAGTTTTTCCTGGAGTGCAGAAACAAGTTCTTTGTCTTTAGTTCTCAACATGTCCTTCTGGTTCTCTATCTCCGTCTGCAGCTTTAGAACACTGCTCTCCAGCAACACTTTAGCATCCAACAGAGACTGGAAATCAACTTCTTTGTCACTCAAACTTTGCTTCAACCTGTCCATTTCTTTTTCAACTGGTTTCAACCTCATAATTTCTTCTTTCAGCTTATCAGTGTCTGTCAAGAGTCTGTCATATAAGCGGGCTTTTTCTTCCAAGTTTTTCATATTTAGCATCTGCATCTCAAGCTCTGTAAGTTTTTCGTTTAAATTTGCCTTGTCCACTTCTGCAAGTTCCAGCTTTTTGTGCTGTTCCATTAAAATGTTGTTTTTCTGCTTCTCCCACAATTCATCTTTCTGTCTCAGAGATTCAATTTCTGTTTGTAATTCATTGATGGCAAAGTTTTTGTCCTCAATGTCCCTGGTCAGACTGATAATTGTGTAATTTAACTCTTGCACTTTGAAATGAAGGTTTTTTTCACTGTCCTGCACTCTTTTTAAAGTGTCTTGGGAAGACTGAAGACTTTTTAGAGAAGATTCATTCTCAGACAAAGCAGACTGTAATTCTGTCACCAGTTTTTCATTACTGCTGACTTTTTCATCTATAGATACCTGCATAGATTGGAGTTTTTTATTCAATTCATCAGCAGTCTGGGTGACATCATTAAGTTTTGTAGTTAAAGCATTATTATCTCTCTTCAGTGACTCTACAGTTGAAACTAATAGTTGGTTGGTTATTTCCAACTCTTCTGCCACCTGTTTTTTTCCTGGGTGATTGGCTTTCATCTCAGCCAACTCTAAAGAAATCTCTGAAAGCTTACATTTTAATTCACTATTTTCAGTCTTCAAACTGCTGCCATCTGTAATTATTTCAAGTTTCTGCTGCTCAGCTAAATTCAAGTCATAGTTCAAAGACTCAATGGCATCTTGAAGTGTGCCGACGGTACAATTTAAATCTTTCAATTCTTTCTTTAAATTGACATTGTCCTCTGTCAGCTGCCTTATTTCATTCACTTTTTCATCAAGTGCTGACTGCAGCCGAGATATTTCTATTTCCTTAGCATCTAGTTCATTCACTTTTTTCAAGATCTCCTTTTGCTTGGCTTCTAAGTTTGAGGTTAGGTTTTTAATTACCTCTTGAAGCTGCAAGAGCTGGGCTTTGACTTCACAAGTATCAACAGATATTTCTTTGTGCCACTTTTCAAGCTCTTCATTTCTTGATACAGTTAGTTGGAGATTTTCTTCCAAGTCAATCTTTTCTTTCTGAAAATTTTCAATTTCAAGGGCCAACTGTCCACATTTCTTTGCCATGTTATCAAGCTCAACTTTTAAGTCAGATACCATGTCATCTTTTTTCAAGAGCTCCCTTTTCAAGTCCTCCAATTCAATTTCTACACTGTTTAATCTTTCACTCTCAGACTGCGCGCTGAAAAGTTCTGCCTCTCTGTCTTGCAGCCTCTTCTCTACATCATCCTTTTCTCTGAGAGCAGCACGAAGTTTGTTTTGTGCATCAAATCTCTGCACAGAGACAGACTCAAAGGATTCTTTAGTGCTTTCAATTTCTATTTCAGTGTCAGTCAGCCTTACCTCCAGCTCATGGATGGTGTGTTTGTACTTCTCTTCTTGTGCTAACAATTCACTTTTTTCATTTCGCAAGGATTCATTCTCGAGCACAGTGTTGTCAAGTTCCTCTCTCAGGACAGCCATTGTGGCATTCTTTTCCAAAAGTTCAGATTTTAGATCTTCAACAACTTTCTTCAGTTCATCTATCTGGTCCACTAAGGCATTTTTCTCCACCTGAAGCTCAGAAATTTTACCATTTGTCTTTGAGACTGACCTGTTCATATTGTCGTAATGAGTCTGCAAGGTTGCGAGCTCCGAAGATTTGGCTTCCAACTCCTCCTCAGCTGTTTGTAATTTCAATTTCGTTTGCTCAAGATCTCTACCTAAGTCCTTTTCAGAGTTTGATTTTTCTAGTTCAGTGTGTTTTAGTTTGTTTTCTAGACCTTTCTTACTCATCTCCACATTTGTCAACTCAGTACTCAGTATACTTATTTTTTGTTGACAGTCTTCCACATTTTTTAATGCCTCAGTCAGTTGTGCATCAAGAGTGTAGCACTGTTGTTCTTTTGACTGAAGCATAGAGGTCAGCTGAGATATTTTCAATTCAAAGCTAGATAATGTCTTTTTCAGTTCCCCTATTTCCCCGGTGTGTTTCTCCAGTTCTTTTGACATATCCTCATTTGCTTCATGCAACTGCCTGTTTTCTGCATCTAATGTTGATGATTTTGTTTGTAAAGTTTCTCTTTCTTGACTCAATTCTGACAATGCTGATTGAAAATTGAGTTTCTCAGTCATTAGCCTTTCTATGTAAACATTCTTGGTTTCTAAATCTTTCTGAAGAACATCAAGTTTTTCACTCAAGTTTGAAATCTCTGTCCTATGCAGGCTGTCTGAATCTTTTTGATGCATCATGCTGTCATTGAATTTTGCTTGTAAATCTGAAAGGTGGAGCTGTGCATCTCCTAATAGGGCTGTTGTTCTGGTCAATTCTTCAGCTTTTTGTACCAGCATAGCTTGAAGCTCATCCACTGTTTTGTTGGAGCTATTTTCCAAAGTTTTTTTAGCAGACTCCATTTCAGCCAGTTTTGCCTCTAAACGTTTTATCTGCTGCCCAGCTTTGGTAATATTTTCGAGATGCTCTTCTATGTTATGATGTGCAGTTTCTAATTCATCTTGTAGTTTAGCACATTTCTGTTTAAGTGAGTCTGTCTCAGACACCAACGAATCATAAGATTCTCTTTTATCAGCAATTACATTCTCTACCTCTCTGCACTTCTTCTCAAAAAATTCTTTCTCTTCTTGTGTTTTCTGTAGATTTTCTGAAACTTGATTCAGCTGAGCCAAATTTTTTTCACATTCCAATTGCAATGTTGATAAAGAATCCTCTTTGTCTTTTAACTGAGCTTTGGTAAGTGAAAGAGCATTTTGTAGATCAGCCACTATGTTACCAAGCCTGTCTTCTTCCATTCTACATTTTGCAACGTTGTCTATTTCAACGGCAAGTGCTGCTTTTATTTCACACAATTCATTTGCAGTAGACTCAGAGATACTTAGCAATGTATTCTTTTCCTCTGTCAGGTTTTTTACAGTGGCATTCAAGTTATCTAGCTGGGTTGTTAAATTCTGGATAACATCTTCTCTGTCCTCGACATCCATTTGAAGTAAATCTAACTTTGACTTCAAAGTGGCTGCGTCTTTCTCAAAGTCGTTCTTAATTTCACCCATGTCTGTAAATGTATGCGACAATTTATTTTTCAAATCGTCTATAGTGTTTTCCATTTTCTTTACCTGTGATTGTCTAAGCTGTAATTCCTCTTCTGTCTCGTGTAGCTTTACTTGAAGTTTTTCTGTGTTTAATTTGTTCACTTCTTGATTCTCTTGACATTCAATCTCTAACTTTTGGCATTTCTGCTCTAAGAGAATAAAATTTTGACTTTGTAATCTTATTTCTGTTAATTTTTCTTCAAGGCATTCTTTTATATGAGCCAGATCTTCATTGAGGCAAGCATTTGCCTGCATTAGAGTTTCCATTGCCAAATCCTTTTCAGCTAAAGTATTTCTTTCTGAAGACAGAGCACTTTCAGTTTCACTCAGCCTTAGTGTTAGATTCTCAGTGGTAGTTTCAAACTTTCTTATTTTATCTTCATACTCCATTATCTTATCTGAATACTCTACACAGCTGTTTCTTAAGTCAGTGATTTCAGCTAATTTTATTTCCATCTCTTCTCTGACACTCTTTAGAACTTTTTCTTGATTAACCTTTTCATCCATTAAATTCTGCAGTTCTGATTCAGAAGCTGAAAATTGTTCCTTTTCAACTGTTCTTATTTGTTCAAGTTCTGTTAGTTCTGATTCCTTTCTTTTTAAATTAGCATCAGTGGCTTCTTTCTCCTGTTTCATTTTGTCCAACTGAGAAGAGAGATTGGAGATTTGCATGTTAAGATCCTCGATAGAGCAGCTATGATCTGTGCTCTTTGGGTTTACGCAGCCGACATGGCGGCATGTGACCCATGGTAACTTTGCTGTGATTGTGGCATCTTTCAGATATGTACATTATTTGGCTGTGGACTTGGAGTAACTTAACACTGTTAACAAACTAATAGTCATTAGTTAGTTATCAACATCTTATTCTTACTTCTTTAGGCTGAATAATGGCTTTGTCAAATGCCTATTGAATTCATTAAAATTTGTATTTCAATTTTCAAACTTGTAAGTACAGAAAGACAGAATTATTGTTCTCAAATTTCAATTCAATTCAATCGTTATTTGTTTTCCAATTAATTAACCATTTCAATTCACATAAACTATGAACATTTGAACTTAACAATCCATCATCAATAGACTGACAAGACGAGATGAACTCAGATGATGAGTCTGACTTTTCTCTCAATTCAAAACAATTTAATTGCACTACAATAGTTAAAGCAACACTGCCAAGTGCCATGTGCCAAAGTAATGAAAGTAATAGACTAATAGTAAAGTTGTTTTCCTTTGACCTTGCAGCGATTAGAACTTAACAGCGAGTTTAGTTACACATCTCGCATTTATATTCTAATTTCGTTATTTTCTAGAATAATTTCTATTTTCTAATTTATTTCAAAAGTTCTTCACTTCAACTTCCATCAGCCAATGTCATTTAGCCATATAGGCCAACTGTTCAGAAGGCATCCAACCCCTCGGATTGACCAGTATCTGCAGAAGTACCAAAATCCGGAATAATAATCCGGATCCCGGTACACCGGATCCGGCGGATTCATGGAAAATCCGGATCAGTTGGAAAAAATGGATCCGGCACACTAGTCTTATTTACAAAATTAAATAGCATTAGTCTACATACATAAATCACTACAATTATCTTCTCGTGCTGGTACAAAATGGTTTGAGTACGATACTTGACAAAACCTGCAAAAGTTACTTTTTCAGACCAGATTCATTTAGCTGAAATGCCTTCAATGAGTATTAATCATGGCTGGTTTGCTCAGTTCAAATTGGCTGCTGTTTTGTTTTAAATTTCTAGGTCATAGTTTTACAACAAAAAAATAAACATTAAGTTATGCAATATTAAATAAATAAACTTAATTTCATTTCTTTTTTATTTAAGATTCAAAAAATTTTGAAGAAGGACTTGGATTTCACTATTCCTGGCCAGGTACAGTGATGATGAAGAAGATATAATCACAGCTAGGGTGCAGAAAAACTGAAGCAAATTATTATGCAGGACAAAATTACAGAGAAAAACCATTGTAAGATTGAAATTTTTTTTTCCTTTGGGTCTTCAAATGAAATTGGAATGAGCATGTTGCTAGACCATTTAGTTTCAATGAAACTTTCACAGAATGATTATTATCCTATTAGATGAGGAAATCTGAAGTTACAAAAAGGGTTTGATAATTTTTGTACATGTCAAACAGTACCCCAATTTGAAAATTGAGTTTTTAACTAAAATCAAAAAAAATAAGGTAATGAATTTTTCAGTTTTTACTATGAATTTTTGTGTGAATAAATTAATATAAAATTTATATTATTTGGCTTTTAATTTTTTTGATGTACTCAATTGAAATATGACAAAAAAGTTTTGTTCATGACATGACATGTCATCAAAGCTGAAATAAGATATTATACCTTATGACTTAAAAACTGTTCAGCTAGAAGCACTCATCATCATTGCCATCACTCCTATGGGGGTGTGGGCCACCAACAACTTGTCTGAGCCATTCTCTCCAGCTGCTTCCAGCTGAACCCCATCCTGGTGATGTCCGCTTCAAATTCTAAGCACTCTAGGTGTTTCTTGGCTAGCCTCTCTTTTTCTTTTCTTGATTCCATCTCAGTAAGCACTTATAGTGATGTTGATTGCTGGCTTTCATAATGTGTGACCTCTCTCTCTCTCTCTTTGAACTCTCCAGTTTTATCTGCGGGCTGAGACTTAGTCTCTTAAGGCCAGTGAGATCAAGACTGCTGTGTCTCTCAACATCTGGAGACTGTGCCAGCAAACTTCTGGACTGGTCCACCCTGCTTCCCAGTCGCCAGTCCGGGGCACTCGAAAAAGCAAATGATCTACGGTTTCCTCCTGCTTCCCTGCAGTGTCTGCAAGGGTGTCGCTAGTGGGCCTCAACCTCCCAAGTGCCGCTTCATCAGGACAGTGCCAATGCGGAACTGGGCAGTGGCGCCTGCTCGACACGCCTAAGCTTCCACCCACGTTGATTTTGGACGGCCGCTCTAGGACTTACAGGATCTTAAGTCCGTTCACCCCAGAGCCCAGCCGAGAGCCACTTGATTGTCAAAGAGGCAGATCATGGAGCGTGCCTCAAATGAGCTCTTTCTTGCACTCACAGGCAGCACTTGGGAATCTGTCGACTGGACTATTGCCTTGGCAATGCCCGTCTGCCCTTTCATTACCGGGCACGTCTGCCCGAGAACCCATTGAAGGGTCACATGCACGTTGTGTTGGGACACAGACCCTGTATTGCCATCAGCATGGCTTCCAGCGCAGAAGCGGCCATTCTCCTGTCACTTTTACAACCAGAACAAGACGTCAGTAGAGAATGACAATGTCCAGAGCAGGCAAAGTACCCTCACCGATTAAGCTCCCCTATGGTCCACTGCCTCAGTAATGGCTGTCATCTCTGCCTCGTAAGCACCAGAAGCGACCCACATAGGCCAGCATGGTCTTTCACAAAGCCAGTTTGTGGGAGAGTGATGTGGACCCCAAACTTGGCGCTTGTCCAAAGTAAATCCCCACTGGATACAGAGGCATCAGTATAGGCCAGTATAGTTCCCTGAATAGGTTCCAATCGTCTCCATAGCTACATCCGTGATGGTTCGGCGATCCTTTGCGTTCCCAGCATTGGTTTGACCAGGGTCGTGCGTACCTGCAGGCATGAAAGCCTCGCCAGGAGGACCTTGAGACTGTCTCTAGCATTAGGCGGTCAATCGACAGCAGTCTCGGAGGCAAGCCTCAATGCGTGGTGCATGAAAGACTGCATCAAGGCACTTCCTTTCCACCCAGCCATCGACCATCTCCCTTAGGACGGTCTCCTCCTGCCGCTTGAACCGTTCATGCGCGGTTATAACGGCCTGCTCTACGGATACTCAGAGAGGTGGCACATTTGCCATGATTTCCACCGCTGCTGTGGGTGCTGTTCGGAAAGTGCCTGTGATCAGCCGGAGAGCCTGGTTTTGTACAGCATCTAGGGCCTCTAAAGAGGACTTTGACCCATAGACCTGCACAACCTGGCTGTAATCTATCTGTGAGACCTTACTGCACCATGTACAGTGACCTCAGGACATCTCTTCCAGAGCCCCCAGGGACGTGCTTTCTAGCAACTTCTTGACAATATTCAGTCTATCAGAGGCGCAGCGGAGCAGCCTCTGAAGATGTGTGCATTTAGAAGTTAGCTTTCTGTCAAGTGCTGTAACTCCCCTTGGGCTTAGGTTCCAGGCAAGAGGCCTGCCCTCCACCTCCAGTCCCAAATATCCTTAGGATCACTGGTGCCCATGGTAAACAGCGAGTAGAGCGGTCTTCGAAGACGATTAATCTCAACCCCCACATCCTAGTATAACAGCCTGACCAGCCAGTCAGTCCTTCTGGGTACTCTCAGGACACAGGAGGCACTCTTTCGGTCTTCCAGATCAGCTTTGAGTGTTAAACATACAGTGACTTTACAGCAGAAACTCAGGCGGTCATTGATAGAAAGCTGAACAATGTACAACTGAGGGCGAGCCTAATGGAGACCCTGTTGAGGGTCATTTCTCAAACCAGCTGTTCCCAGCGCGTGTCGTGATAGTACGATGCACAGAAACTCACGTGACAAATGTACATCTCAGCGGTGACACCAACCGCTGTAGCTTCAACAATAGTCCTGGTCGTCGAACTCGATCGTAAAGCCTGCCTTTGAGATCTAGGAAAACTACTTCGTTAGCTCAGCTTTCTGAAAGCCGTGAAGCTATTGCTTGGATGAGAAGCGTGACCATGTCCCACTGCACTCTTTACCCCGCCCGAAAGCCTCTTGCTTTGGGTAGTGACCACCCTACTCCCAGAACCATCAACCTTGATTGTTGTACGTTCCTGCTACTTTCCCAACACATGTAAAGTGGGGAGATGGGACGGTAGCTTTCTGCGGTGGAGTCACCCTTTTTAGGTTCGGCACTATGACGGCCTCCTCCACCTCTGAGGGAGTTCTCCGGTCAATACGTGCGTTGACAAACTGGGTAGCTTTGCTGTCCCACTGCCCGAGGTGTGTGATCCTCTCATTACTGATCAAGTCACTGCCTGGGGCCTTTCACCATCGACACTTCCTGACTCGTATGCCAGTTCATTGGCAGAGAATGGGGCTCTGAACGTGTCTCGATTTTCAGTACCCGACTCAGCCTTCTCTTTGACTCATTGGGACTTTGTCAAAGCCTTGGACAATGTACTCTTCTTACTCGACTTGCTGACCTCTGCAAAGTGCTGTTAAGCACTTCGGCCTTCTTGCTATCGCTAGCCGTCAGGCCTGAGTCCGTTTGCACGGGCGCCAGTTCTGATCGTCCCAGCCTGGGTCAAGTCTTTCAGTGTTCCCCCGTCTTTTGGCTTTCCCTTAGATCCAACTTCGCATGTATCAGTCCCATTTCCACCACTTTGGCTCAGCAGGCGCCTTTTTACTTGCTCAGTTAGTTTGTGGCATGCTCACGGCGCGCCTCAACCGTTTTCAGTGACATTTCTTACGGCGGCTTGTCTTTGCAGTAACCTTGCAAGGGCTGTAGTCCAAAATGGTCTGAACTTACGTTCCAGTGTGAGCTCTTTGGGATGCGTCCGATGCGGCACTAAGATCGCTTCAGTGATCTCAACATAAACAACGTCGACTGTTCACACTCGGTATCTACCCTCTCCAAGGCTCGTCTCCTGCAGCCTTGAAGGCGTCCCCAATTCTTGCTTTCTGAATAAACCCAGCACCTGTGCTTAGCTCCTGGGTTTCTGGTGGAGGGAATATCCACTAGAGCAAAGAGAACGGGTTTATGATCACTACCGATGCAATCTGTACGCGGAAGAGGTTTTACAGGCCAGGTCAGCCAGGCGAGTGTTAAGTGGATGGTTCCACTCCCATCGCACCGATGCAGCAGGTGGGTACAGACTCATGGTCCCATAACCTAACTGGGCCTGTATTACAAATCCTCAATCCTCAAATAAAGCCGTAGTGCGTTCATATCCCCATGCACAGACATGAAAGTTGAAATCTTATACGAAGAGGTGCCAGCCGTATCCTCAATGTTATTCGGCTGAGCTCCGTCTTGGGGGGGTGTACCATGGGCACAATGGTACTTCTCCCTCCCTTCAACATCTCTACACACATAAAGCGTATCGTTTTCAGCGTGGACAGGTGAGGCTCTTTCTGGCTGGCATTCAGTATTTCTGACCAGGGTGCTGTCCTGCGGTTCCACTTGTGAGTACGAATAGCCAGTGATGCATGGACCGTCCTAAGTCAGGATGCACTCTTGTAACATTGCAGCATCCACGTCATTCTTGTTTCAAAAGTTTTAAACTTCTAGATGCTGGGGATGGGGCCGGACATCCCAGGTGGACAATCTGGGTGGGGCGCCTGAGCGTTCCCAGTCTGGCTTGTGGGTGTGGTGCCGGCCACACCTCAGGCGGGGAACACCGAGCTACAGTGCTCAGTATGCTCTCCTCAACATCCGGCTGCTGACAGAGCAATCAGCGTTTATCACCGAGAACTGGCCGGCAGTTCCCAGTGCCTCTGCGCACATACTTCGGGCACCATGGGCGGGAGCTTTCTATTTCACCAGTTCAGCAGTGCCTGCCTATATCAGTCGGGTGCCGGCCACCTCATGCGAGGCTGGCTACACCGGTAACAGTGACCTGCGATTATGACTTTTAGCTTCCACTTTGATAGAGCAATCCAGCGTTATCCCTTCAGTGCTGAAACGGCAGTTCAGTCTCTTTCAGTCTGCCGATTACCAGCGGCGTTCATCCATCTGTCCAGCCCCATTAACGGTACCCTGTAGTCCGTTTAGTCGGTTTTTCGCTGGAAAACGTAAGCGTGCCAAGGGCTGGGCTCGACCTGCAGCCCCATTGCAGGGTCCTGCCTCCCTCGTCTCAGCGTGGTGATACGTTCTGGTTTTGTTTGACAGGCAGTCAGCGCCTTGTGGGGCCGGGCTCGGCCTGCAGCCTCACCCAGCTGAGGGTGTGGATTCCTCCTTGGCGCCTGTGAAGTGCATGCCTGGGTTAGGTTGACAGGCAATCAACTGTTCCAGGGCCTTGCTATTCAGCGGCCTTCACCTGTGATGGAGCGCGACTCCATTCTTCGCTTAACAGGCCAGGTGGACACTCCAGGCACATGAGTCGTCAACGTGGTTCTCGATGCTGAGCCGAAAGTAGCATGTATTTTATGATACACCAGACCTTTCAGCAGAGATCATGGCACAGGCGGAAACTGGTGAACTTGCAGTCAGCATTCTACTTCAACCATCCCATCCGAGGCATGTTTGGTTCTGCCCAGTTCCCACTTTTTTTCCTTTCCTTATCCAGCTCATCTCCTCTTCACAGTCTCTTCTTCAGTGAAGCTTGGCAGTTCATTCTAAAGGGCTGGCATTGGTGAGGGTGTCGAATATCGTCTTTGAAGAACTCTAAGGCAGCTGTTGATAAGGTCTGGACTCTCTTAAGTAGTGGTCTTACGTAATCCTTGGAGTCAACCATATAATAGGACTGACTTTACATTAGTATTGAACGAGCAGAATTTGGGTGATGCAAGGACAGCTCTTTGGAATTCCAGATGTTCTTGAGCTGGATAAAGGAAATATTGCTTTTCCTAATTTCCTTGCTTTGACATTCGCATCTGTTCCACCCTGCTGATCTACAGGTACACCACAGGAATGGAGTAAAGGCACTCTACTTCAGCTAATGACTTCATTTGAGGTGCCTGCATTCATGCAGGTGGAGTTCTTCTTCAGGATGTGGTTTTAGCTTTGTGTGTGCTAAGACGACCTCCTTTTAATTGCACATTCCCCTCAGTTGTTTCTCTTTACATCTGTTGATAGCTATGTAAGGAGAGCAAGGTCATCTAAAGTCCAGAACATCCAGCTGTCATTAGTTCCATTTCTTCTTTCCTGGTAGTTCTTCTCCTTCCAGTTTAAAAGCCAGTAGGAATAAGAATAGGGTGACAAGCATATGTCAGCCTCTTAATTACCCTGGAAGCTGTCAGTAGCTGCTCTCCATAGATAACTCAGGACATACCACTCATATGATTTCTGAATCAGTTAGCTTCATTTACCAGGGACACCCATAATGTTTAGGTTCCAGAGAATCTACTCGATCTACACTGTGAAACGCTTTCTACCAGAGTCAATAAAGTTGATGTATAGTGTGAGTTTCACTCCAGGGACAGCTCAGCTATGATGTGAATGGTTTGATCTGGTCTGTGCTGACCTGTTTGACATTGTCTGCTTGCTTCGTCTCTCAGCTGCTGGTTGACTGTGTCTTTTATCCTCTAAAAGGACTCAGTTGAAGACTTTGCCCTTACAGCTTTGATAGCAATATAGTCCCCTGCAGTGTTGCAGTCGCTAAGATCACCTTTTTAGGAAAGCTTGATGAGATATCCTTCCTTCCCAGTTTATTTTGGAACATCATCTTCCCTCCCCCATATCCTTTTAAGAAATTGGGTACAACATCTCCACTGGCGTGTTGAGTCCCTTGCTGTAGTACCTCTACTGGAGTATCATCTGAGTCCAGCTGTTTCTAATTCATATCAGGGTAATAGCTTTCCACAATCTCCTCTTTGGTTGGCTTGTCAAAGGTGGCAGATCTGTATAGCTGGTTCAGCCTGACTGGGGGTGAGGGTTCAGTGGTGCTGGTCTGTTCAGGAGTTCCTCAAAGTGTATAGCCAATCTGTACATTTATTCTAAAAACACCTCATTTGTGATTATTTAACCAGATATTATGCAGGAGCTTTGCTGAAATCTAGGTGTAACATGAAACCCTTTCGATGAATTTTAACTACTGAATTTTACAAAATACGATTAATTAGGTTAGGGCTAGTTAGGTGCTGAAGATTTATGCATTTTCAGTGACAGTCACAAATTACATTTTTATCTTAGATCTGGTCTATCCAAACAAACCAATAATCAAACAAACAACCAAACCAACTAACCAAACAGCTATTCTAAATCAACCAAACAAACCAACCAACCAAGCAACCGAAGCACCCAGGAGCTAGTTCTAATTGGGCTTTATTTGTAGGAATAAAATTGTACCATTGCGAAAAAGGCGTGAGAGGAATTTTATTTATAGCTGCAGGTGGTCCTATTCTCCCAAAAAAATTGTGCCATTTAGGCATTATCTATAGTTATTTATATTTGACAAAACTTATATGTACGAGGCATTAGATGCACTTTATTATGGGATTAGAGCAGAAATTTTTTTTTTTAGTAATATTTTTTTATGTGTACAAAAAGAAAACTTGTGACTGAGTTTCCAAAACTTTACTTATAAATGCCTTAATCTTAGGAGTCTTTCAAAATTCAGAAGGTTCAAGGTGCTGCACTATTAGATTATGTGTGGGTATTATTTTTAAGTGATATGTATACTAGTTTTTTTATCATGTTAATTAAAAAAAAAAGATTTTGTAAGCTGACATGACATATATAAAACACCTCATTTGTGATTCTTATCACTTAAATTTTAATGCTAGCAACTCCGCCAAGGATGATCTAGCTCATTTCAGAAAAAGGAGGAGAGTTTAGATTGTGCGGCTATAACATACACCCCTGTTAAAAAACCCCCTTTGCTAGAAAGACATTAAATAAAGAAAACAGATATTTCAGTTCATTTGCTTAAGAATTTATTTGGTTAGAAAGTTGTCGAGGTTTGAAAGTGACGATTTCACAAAAATTGTAAGTTTCAACTGAGCCAAAATAATATAAATTTTATATTAATTTATTCCCACATACATTAAAGTAAATGCTTAGTTCTTTTTGTTTTGAGAAAATATAAAACAAACATGTGATTTGCTAAAAACTCGATTTTCAAATTTAGGGTACTGTTTGACTTTAAATACATAGCTTTTACAAGAATTATCAAACCCATCTGTAACTTAGATTTCCTCATCTAAAAGGCTGAAATCATTCTGTGAAAGTTTCATTGAAATCCAAAATGGCAGAGCAGCAAATATTTTTAAAATCTGCACCAATTTCATTTAATCTGACCCTTTAGTTATCTGTTTATTCATATTTTTTTACATACTGCTTATGTTCTATAGCTGTTTTAGTTTGTGTTTTCTAGCTCATTGTACTTAGCTATCCGTTGAAGTTTGATTTTTACATACTTTTTAAGTATTTGACTATCTGTTAAATTATGTTTTTACATGCTCTTAAAGTATTTTTCATGTTTTTACATGCTCTTCATGCTATTTATAATACCTTACAATATGTATGCCTTTTCTGTTTTGGCAGGTCATGGGTAGAAATATTGAACAATAAAAATGAAAGACCTAGAGATTAATTCAGCCTGTTATTTGTATGAAGATGAGGGATGAATTTGAATGGAAAAAGTTTCTGTGTCTGAAAACTTTGATTGTGTTAGTATCCTAAGTAAGTCACAATATACTAGTAGGCTTTTACTGTGTTAGCCACAATATATTAGAAATATTTCATTCTATAAATACAGAATTACATAATTTCTCTTAAATAATAGTATTCTTGGGAAGCAAAAAAGTATACTAATACAAAATTATTTATTTTGTGCACTATTATATATTTTATTTGACATACTTTTAAATACATTACAGTAGCAATTGTATATGGCTCACCCAATTGTGTGAAAAGTATTTTGTCTCAAAGTCAATGTATTACCTTTTGTGATATAAAGTGTACTTAAATGTTTGTATCGTTAAAGTGCTATGGTTTAATTTTTTTTTTAGCTCAATTTTTTAAAATATTTATGTGATATATGCTCCTAATATCACAGCACAGTGTTCATTGTTTCTTCCATTTTCCTTATTTACACAGAAATCTTAAAGTAATATAAATATATAAAAAGAAAAGGCATCTAACAAACTTTTAAGAATGATAAATTCATTCACATACTTAAGCATTGTTTTAAGGATGTATAAACTTGTGATGAGAAAGGCACTTTAATTGCTCCAGTTATGGAAACCACGAGGTGTTAGAGTGTAAATTGGGTCATATGATCTATAGATACAGCGAGTTGATGGGGGGAATACGCATATTTTTCATTTCTGTGCAGCATGTATATTGAAAGTTATATTTAGCATGTGATTTATATGCCAGCCATAATCGCTTAGTTCCTTTGCAGCTTAAGAGGTGTGTGCTTGTAATATTGATCATGTTAACACCACTACATGACTTTTTTGCTCTTGCTAGGGAGATCTAAATGATACCTGTGTTGATCATGAATGAGGATTATACAAAAACTGACTTTTGAAAACTATTTGTTGAGTCAATTTCTCGCATCAGTGAAAATATGGATATTCAAAGCATTCCTATGATGTATTTTCAAATTATTTTGTATTTCTCTCTCTCCCTCTCCCATTACATTGAAATGTAAGACACAATTACCGACATAAAATGCGTTTTTCATTGATATACAATGAGTTTGCGCCTATCTCAGCATATGAAACCTTTATATTTCAAATCAAAATGGGAACTTTTGATAAATTAATTTTTCATTATCATTGGCTTTATTGAAAATTTGTATATGTATAACCTATAAATACATTATATTTATTTTTTTATGTATTATAACCTACTTAAAAAAATAAATATAATGTATTTTTCTAGTTGAATTTGTTCCAAGTAAAATATTTTCCTTTAGAAAACTGATGTCAAACAAAAAGGGGGGATAATAAAATAAATTGCAAGACAAAATATTTAAGTTTATTAGATTTATGCTATCTAAGTCATATAATCATCATACATGTATAATCAAAGAATTATAAAAATGGATACATAAAAACATACTTTCACATTTATACAGAGAGAATAATTTCAATATTCTATTATTGATGTCAAAAAATACCAATGCAGTAAGGAGCAAAATGTAATTCTCTAAATTTCTTTACAAATGATTTCTGTTAGGTTATACAATGGATGATCATGAGGTAAAACGCTGAGCTGTAATTCAGGTCCTGGCTTGATCTCTACATTATATTATCCAGTGAATATTCTGGTTTTATCTATTTTCCAGAAAGTTCCAGCGCTCTATATCTTCTTGTGAACACTTCACATGCCATTTAAAAACATATCTGCTATTTATGGTTTGTTTGTTAAAAAGACTTTCTAAAAACATTATTGTGGTTTTGGGTTCTAGCCTAAGAGATTTCATCTCATCCTAACAAGGACTTCACACACAATCTAAAATACTAAAATAATGCCATTTTCTTGATTGTTTACTTTTTTTATCATATGATAAATGTTTTTTTTTTAATAAAAATTGATATAGCCAACTAAAAGTGATTAATTAAAATATATAACAGTTTCTGTTAAAACATTTAATATAAATTTTCAGCTCTTGTAATAAATAAACAAATGTCTGTTTATAAGTCAATATGATTTTTTTTATAAAGTACTATGTCAGATCTTTAAAAACAGCTTAAAATGGGAAATAATGACGTATAACAAAATGGAGATATGTAGGAAAATGCTTCATACTCTGCATTTACAAACTCAGATGTGTAAATAATGTATATAATTACTATATAGAGCTGAACTTTCCTAATTCTTTAAGCGTTGAAATCTTCAAACTTAAGATATATTTAGATTGCATCAAACATATTTATTTAGGTACTTTAGCTTTAAATTTTATTTTTAAATGAAATGAAAATAGCTTGGAGATACTGGAATCTGTAAGCGAACGCGGGGAATTGAGAAATTCTCGTGGACCTACAAAATATTGATTAAAATATTGAATGTGTACTTTTTATATTTTTAGGTTTAAATTCAAACACAAGAATTTAAAAGATTTGATTCCTCCTAAAAGTTAAAGTAAGTAAAATTTATCATTGATCTCACATACATTATACAATTTTTTTGCTTTTTATATAGCATTTTTTGTTCCCATATAACCATCACAATTTTTCTTTTTGTTGAATACAATGCTAATATTGTCAAAAGTGGAACCATTTTCTCAAATTAGTAAATTTTGATAAACATCTTTGGTGTTAGTTCATGTTTTCTCATAATTAGAAAGTAAAATTCACATTCAACAAGTGATTACAAATTGTGGCTTTAGAGTAATTTTTTTATCCAAGAAACTTTAATTCCTAATAAAAAAAGAAATAGACCAGAAAGAGCAACAATGAAATTGAAACATAGAAAACAGGTCTGTCACTTAAAGAATTGGACAAAGAAATTCATCAAAGAGCTGTAGATAAGTTCAACACATTGAGACTGATGTGAAACAACAGAAGAAGAAAAACTAGGAAAAAAGCAATAAAAGAGAAAGAAGGAAAGTAAGTAGTTGAATTAGTTTCTAAAAAGTCTTTCATATTTAACATGTGCTACAGAAAATATTGCATTAATAACTTTTAAAAATGAAACAGGCTGCAATCATTGGCTTTACTAAAACAGTTTGTATAGACGTTAGGCGTCGATTGTGTGGCTTGTGTGTTATCGGTCGAAAATTATGTTTATTTTCCTTTAATGTGCTTTGAAGGAATATTTATTTCTGGTAAGCTTATCCATTCCCGCAGTGAGTTATTTCATTAATTTATCATTGGGTCAAAAAGAATAAAAGTATTTTTAAATAAATGATAAAGTTTTTTTATTTCTGACACGTCTGTGGCTGTTCTACTGGATATAACTTGTATTATTTAATTATTTTCAATGGATTCTTTTCAGGAAAGTATTCATATTTACTTCGATTGTTTTAATAGATCTTAACTTTTGTGCATTTGTTTTGAAAATGTTTCATTTATTTAATCAATGTCAAAAATGTTATTTACAAGTGAATTTAAATTGTACATTTTAATACCCTCATATATTTAGAATAAAAAAATAGCTTACATAATACATGTAATAGTAATGTGAACAATGGTCATTTAGCTACAAAATTATGCCACTCATATATATAGTATTTATAATTTATATGCGTAAATGTATAAAATATTAGTTGGTGATTGGGGATGCTTATATGAGTATTTATGCCACTCTAGATGCATTTTGATAAAATACTGCATCATTTACAAATTCTTTCAAACAATGGAGGCTTAAAAAAATCTAAACTAGTTGCAGAATTTTTCTTAATGACCCTAAAAGCCCAAATGTTTGATAACTAGATTGGTCCCTAGTCTTGAGGCATGAGGTGCATGAAAAAAATCATTATTTTTCAGCCATTGTTGATAAGCTTTTCATCTTATTAAGGACTATGTTTTGAATATTGATATTTTTTCACATAAAGATCATTCTTTAAAATTTGTATTTTATAACTAAGAAAAAATCTAAAAATTACTTTTACTGCATTTTAAAGCTTTGCAGCAAACTTCCTGCATTTAATACACTTAAGACAAGCAGATTAAAAAAATCATTATTTCACTATAAAAAAAACCCAACTGAAACCTTCTTCAATATTGATGATACAGTAAAAAGTGGTAAGGAATCTAATTGTAGCAAAAAAACAAAACTTCAATGTAACCAGTCACAGCTTTTCTAGCCATCTCCTCTGTAAAGGAAATTTAAAAATGTTTATTTTGAGTAACTTTTAATTTAGGTGGGTGCAGCTCACTAAAGAGGGATGTGGCAGGAGGGATTCATTTCTTTAAAAGTTTATTAATTGAAGTTTACATTTTATTACATTGTGACGGGATTTTTCATGGCTTCAAATATCTAAAAAAATAAGTTTTGACAACTGTGTTATTAATGCATTTTGTAAAATATAATGTTTTCATGTCACACCTCACTACTGCGTACAATTTTTCATTCTTTAGATACATTGCTTGAAGAATTTATACTCTATATGACTTATTGTATCTTATATTTAGATCTTGTTTGAAGCAAGAAAAAAAATTGTTTTGTTCAGTTTAATCATGTAGTCATATTAATTATGTATTGTTTATATATTTCAGGAAAGACGACAAGAGAAGAAAGCCAATAGAAAGTATTTGCATTGGAAAATGAAAAGATAAAGAAAGAGATGGCAGCACTACATAAGGCAGTAAAAAGTGTCAAAATTTGTTAGCAATAAATGTTCATCACTAGAAAATTAGTTGTGTGTAATATTTTCTGAGATATTTGTATTTTACCATATGATCCATGAAAATCTTATATTGAGATTGGAATATTTGTTGTACATTTGTTAAGGTACTAGTACTAGTGGGGGGACACCAGGTGGGGAATAAGAGAAAAAAAATAAGGACTTTGAAGAAATCTGTTAGGATATAATTAATGCTTCAGGGCTAGGGGAAGGTAAAAGTACTTTTTAACCATGTCAATTTGTCGGTTGCCATGACAACCATTCAAAATGGCCACCAAACAATCATGTTCCATATACATTCAAACTCTTATAACTTAAAAACTTTCTTTATTAAAGAAAATGAAATAATTGTGTTACATGTATAAATATGAAGTCAACTAACATACCAAAAAAAACTTCAAAACGAGAACAAAATTAAAAAATAATTATGTAATTGAATTATCTCGCAACCATTTCTGTAATTATCTATTTTAAACAAGCATAACAAAAATGAGCCTCATACCTCTAATGGTTATGGAGTTATAGTGTTTTAAAGTCATGAAGTAGAGTGAAAAAAAAATGGAGAAAAACCAAAAAAAACAACTTTGATACATTATATAAAAACTATAAGGAAATATACGATTCTAAAGCTATCATTTGAAAGATCATTCAATCTCCTATTAGAAAAGTATAAAAACATATAGCAATATAGCTGGATAAATATTTGATAGACTTAAAAGTATATGATGATGTAAAAAGAGGGGGAAAAAAAAATCTGCATAAGATAATAAACTTCAATTGACTTAAAATGTAAACAAAACTAATATAGTAATAACTACAGCAAACATAAACATACTTTAATAAGCATACCAAACATGAGTAACATATCTCAAAGGAGTAATGAAAGTTACAGGATTGTTTATTCAAGTCGATCACAGAAAAAAAAAATGAATTGATAAAAAAAAAAAGAAAAATTAAAACTATCATATGTTGTATAAAAGCCCTAGTAAAACAAAGTTTGTAATTTTAAATACATACTGATTTGGAAGAGAATTTAAATTGATTTAGAAAAATCAAGTGATTTGTTTCCTGATTACATAATAAATTAATATACATGTATTATGAGATTAGAATATGACCAGTCTTACTATATAAAAAAGAAAATCTATAAAAGAGCATACTGTCCCGTTTTGTCTGTCCGTCTGTCATCACCCTAGATGCCAGCAACCATAAGTCTAGACCCATGATGTATATATCATTTTGTAGGTCTTGGCCTGCCAAGAAATGACTTTTTTCCATTTTGCGATCTGACCTCTCAGGGCCGTAAAAGGGGCCTTATAATGTACCGTTTTTACTATATAAGCAATATTAATAATGGAGCGCCCTGTATCTCAGCAGCCATAAGTCCTAGACCCATGATGTATATATCATTGTGTAAGTCTTGGCCTGCCAAGTGTACATCAAAAGTCCATTTTGCGATTTGACCTCTCAGGGCCAAAATATGAGTTTTATGTACCGTTTTGCTTATATTTTAAATATAAATAATAAAAGCTAATCAAAGTAGACGTAATCATTATTTATTTTTGTAACAGTTATTCAACATGACTTCCCTTTTCAGATATATGCATTACACAATTGAATTTATAAACATTTCCAAAATTTACAAATATTTACTGAAAGATAACAAACATACTGATACATAACATGAAAATGCGCTAACACGTCCTGTGTCCAGAATGGAACAGGCTTAATTGCTGATTTACATTTTTTCTATAGTCAGAACAGATAATAAATGATATATTTAAGATAATTATGTTTAAACAAATTTGGTGATTAAGTAGCACAGCCAATAAAAATTTCTTAAGTATTTAATAGCATACAGTCTAATGTAAATAAAAATACATTCTTCAGAATATGGATATGAGAACTGGAATGCTAAATAAAATGTCGGGGGACATTAAATGAAAATGCACACATAAAATTAGTAAAAAAAAAAGTTTTAAGATATGGTAATGAGATAGCAAAAATACGTTCCCAGCTCACCAAAACAAAAACATCTCCAGCTCTCATATTTTTCTTGCTATATCAATTTGAGAGCAATTTCCATTACTGAAGGAAAGGTATTTACTGTCTCAAAATGACTTCAATATATATCCATAACTTTTAAAAATGTATAAAGTGTCATTGGGTTTTTTTTTTAAAGATACATATAGGGTATGTTGCTGCTTGGTGATTCTTGTCACTGTTGGCACTTTATGTTGAAAAATTCCGAATAGTTAATAGTCTTTGCTGATACAATACAAGCTAATATCCTCTTGTGGACTATGATTTTACTTGTTGATTAATGCTGTATGATGCAACAACAGTCACCAATGTTAGGCAGCTTACTGACATGTTGATCTGTGAAGTCTCTCTTTCAAGAGCAACCTCATGTTGTCAACCCAAGCATAATGAGAGCAAATTCTGTCTTGTCTCCTACTGCAAGTTTTCTATAAGATTCAGCTCACACATCTGTTAAAAATTTAAGAGTGCTTTTAGAAAAGATAAATTAAATAAAGCTATGAAGAGTAAAATTGAATATTTCAGAGTATCAACATCAAGTAAGAATAATTATGAGATTAAGTATAAAAATTAAATTAAATCCATACAATTAGTGTACAACCTTAACATAAAAAATAAATATTGCAAAACATTAGGTCATATAACCAATACTGCAAATATAAATATGTATAAAAATATTTACTGAAAAGTTATTAGTGATATCTCCCTGCTTTCTGGGAACAATCTGATATCATCAAGCCCATCATAGGGGAGGACCAGTGGATGAGGGGACAGAGCCATTTAGAGCTAAAATCGAAGTATACAATGTTTTAAAAGGGAAATTTTTTGACTGTTATTAAAAGAATGTTCATTTTTGCGTAGTAATCAGTTGTTCCTTTAATAAATTGGTATTTAGCAAGAAATAATTCTTTTCAGAGAGAGAAGACAACACCCTCGTTGCTATGGGGTTTTATAAAAATAGGATTTTTGAAAACTCAGATAAAAGATATTTAAGTTAAATAATTTTACATTTTTTTACTCAAACTTGTATACACGTACGGAATAAATATAATAAACTAAATAAATAAAATTACAAGGAAATATTATTTTATTCTGCAAAATTTAAACTCAATAAAGCATTTGAAATAACGATCTACTTTTTGTTAATTAACTCAACATCAATACGCAAAATGAATAAATTAAACAATGCATGAAAACTTACATTCAATGTCACGATTTATTAAATTATTATAAAGATTGATATAAAAATAAAACTGTTCATTTATAAGATGCCTTGCATTAAGAAAAATAACAGGACAGCGTTAAACTTAACATAAAAACTATTAATCAATAGACCCCCTTTTGGCATAGCGTCTTTTAATTTTTCTAATAAGGATTCCAAAAGTTATGGGGCCCCAAAGAAGAATAAAGTTAGTAAAAAAATTACAGATGATATATAGTAAAAAACTATACCCCATTTCAAAAAGGGCCCATGCTTGAACAAGGGGAGCCATGATAGTGTCACTCTCAGAAACTATACAGAAATGGGCCTCCTCTTGGCAAAGTGCCTTTTAATTTTTCTAATAAGAGGTTCTAAAAGATATGGGGCCCCAAAGTGGCGAAGAAAGGTTAGAAAATAAACTACAAAGGATATATAGTAAAAAAAACTATGCCCCATGTCAAAAAAGTCCCAGGCTTGAACAGGGGAGCCATGATAATGTGACTCTCAGAAACTATACCTAGAAAAATAAAATAAACTACATAGGATATATAGTCAAAAAACTATGCCCCATTTAAAAAGGCCCAAGCATGAAAAAGGGGGCCCATTATTCTGTAACTCTCAGAAGCCTGCAAATTGGGTCCCCTTATTTGGCAAAGTGCCTTTAAATTTTTCCAATAATGGGTTATAAAATTTAAGGGCCCCAAATTAGAATAAAAGTTAAAAAAATAATTACACATAATATATAGTAAAAAACTATATCCCATTTCAAAGAGCCCAGGCTCGAACAAGGGGAGCCATGATAGTGTGACTCTCAGAAACTATACAGAAATGGGACCCCCAAGACTTCCCACAATGAGGAATGGAGCATATTTCGAATTTCCCTGCCCTGTAGTCGCCTAAAACTGTTATGTTTGTAAAATACGTCAATTGATCCACAATTTGATGAGTTTTAATAATAGAGTATAAGAAAAAGCAATAATTACTCAATATAATTTAACGTGAAAACATTTTAGAACTGCAACAATAGGCTAAGTCAAGTTATTGTTATTCTGATAATGAATTTTATTTTAAATTTTCATTTCCTGGTCTTGAAAGTTGCAAATCTGTCAATTACTCCATCAATATCAATATTTTTCACACCATTTTCAACAGAAAATAGAGCAAGATAACAAAGCGGATGGCAGGCATTTTTTTAATCAGTTTAGTTTTGAAAAGCTCCTCACATGAAGCTACAGACACACAAATATTGATAAATAATTGCAGACATAGTCTGAGTGTTGGCAGAGATTCTATGACGTCCCATTCAGCTATGAATTTCAAAACATCAAGTTGTTATGGTGTAAGGACTATTGTGATTCCTTTCCATGAACAGGTCGTTGTCTTAAGTATGAGAAAGGTTTATGCTTGCAGTCTGATGACTATATGTATATTTCACAGCTCACGTTTAGTCTCCGCCAATAAAGTCAAACAATACCTTTTCTTTGCTGATATAACATGCGAATGTGATGCCAGTTGTTTCTGATACATTCATGACTTACGTCCTACTCTCGCACTCTCTCTTCCTCTTCTCTCTCTAACCTACTAAATCGTACAGCTTATATACTCTAAACGATTGGCTTTGCATTAATTGATTTTATAGCCATAAATACTGCTAACCCAACTAACTCTACCCTCGAGACAATTTATATGACAGCTCCTGATAGATAGAGATTGACACGTTAACTGTGGACCTATAAAACTTTCTAGTTTTTAACATCCCCCCAAACCGTGTAAATTCTACCGTAACGGCCTTTCTAAATAAATGTATCCTCCCCTACAATTTTACTGACGGGTCTATTGAAACCAAACCTGCCCACATACTAAAGTCATTTTTCTACAGGTATTTGAATCCCCCAGATTCCACCACTGCCCTCTATAAATCAATGTCCTCTTTCGGTGATCTGAGACGGTCGTCTGTTGCTTAAATAGATTCACTACCTGGTCACTATGACACGCCCACTTCCCTAGCTGACCACCGATTTTGTTACTAAAACTTTAAAAAAAATTGTGCTAAAAACCTACTTCATCTAACACAAGTACTGACCACTCTTTGGCCTTCTTATCTCTTTTAAATGCTCAACTTCGAATAACTCATCAAAGAAAAAAGAGAGCTATAAAACATCTGTTCAATTGTGTGATATGTCCAGGTGTGTTGTCAAACATAGTTCCAAAATGCTTCTCAGCCTTTGTATCCATACAAGGAATATCTTTCTAATGATGTGCAAGACATTTATAAATTCATTTTGAGTTTCACTTTCAGGTGATAGATAAGATACGGGCTTTTATTGTCCATGTATACTGTTCTCTTTAATCTCATTTGGTGCTCTAATAACACTGGTCATATGACTCAGCATCTCAGAATTGTATTCATTTACCTAAGTTCAAGACGCTCTGCATGGTGGCACCCAGTGTTACTGCTCTGCATGGTCGCAACTTGTGCTATCATTTAGTTTTGTTAGAATTCATTAGCCCTTACATAAATAGTAGTAAAACATGTCTTCTAATTCAGATGGATTTTATTTTTTAGGACTGTGGTGTAAGGGAAAATGAACAACTAATAACATGATGTTAGCACTCAAAAGGCATGATTAAAATTATTTAAACCAAATTTATTTTAGGGGAATAGCTACTCGTGGGGCCCCTAGGGCCGTTTATCTTGTACCGCTACGTATAAGGTTTAAAACGGGGCCCTGAGCTGACATACTTATTAATATAGCGTATGTAGTAAAAACGGTATCCATTCCACCACCACCACTTCTCCATTTCACACTCACCTCCCAAGGGCGGGCTAGCTGACCACGAGTGATTAGCGAAGACAATTGTACAGTATGGATGAAAGGTGATAGAGATGGCATTCGTCCAATAGGCTCATACTTCATACTGAGGTGGTCGTAACAGAGGCAATTGAAGGTGAAACTGATGGGAGGCTTATATGATAAGTTTGTTTAATTTTGGTCATGCCATCTGAGAATTGGGCATCAGCGTTTTTGAAAACAACATTTTTCTAATATAGCCTATATATAATAATTATGTAATTTCAAGGGCCCATTCTACACCTTAAACACAAAGATAGAAAATAAAGACACAAGAATCTTCAATGACATCTATCCAACTAACATAAAATTGGATTAATTAATTACTGTCATGCCTATTAAAGGCTGTCTTCAGCATCTCTGAAGGCACCGTTTGTTCTTATATTGCCTATATTAATAAGTATGTCATTTTCAGGGCCCAATTATGCACCTTATACACGTAGAGGTACAAGATAAACGGCCCTAGGGGCCATAAGAGTATCTATCTCCCTAACATAAATTTGGTTTAAATAATTTTGGTCATGCCTTTTGAGTGCTGGGCATCAGTGTTTTTTTTTTGAAGATATCGATTTTTACTATATAAACTATATTAATGAGTATGTGGTTCAGGGCCCCATCCTGCACATTATACGTAGGATTCAAGATGAAGGACCCTAGGGGCCCCAAGAGTTGCTATCCCCCTAACATAAATATGACTTAAATAATTTTTGTCATGCCCTCTGAGGGCTGGGCATTAGTGTTTATAAATACCGTTTTATACTATATAAGCTTTATTAATAAGTATGTCATTTTCAGGGCCCCGTTCTAAACCTTATACGTGGCGATTTACAAGATAAACGGCCCTAGGGTCCCCACAGTAGTAGCTATTCCCCTATCATAAATTTGGTTTAAATAATTTTGGTCATGCCTTTTGAGTGCTGGGAATCAGTGTTTTTGAAGATACCGTTTTTACTATATTTCCTATGTAATTTATTTTTTACGTTTTATTTTTCTTTGGGGCCTCATAACTCTTACAATATTTATTGGAAAAATTATAAATCACTTTGCAAAAGAGGGGGCCCAATTCTGTATAGCTTCTGAGAGTTACAGAATAATGGGCCCCAATTTTTCATGCATGGGCCTCTTTTAAATGGGGTATAGTTTTTTTACTATATATTATTTGTAATTATTTTTTCGTAACTTTTTATTTTTTTGGGGCCCCATAACTTTTACAATCTTATTTGTTAAAATTAAAAAAGCACTTTGTTCATAATAGGGGACCCATTTCTGTATAGTTTCTGAGAGCCACCTTTCATGGACACCCTCGTTCATGCTGGGCCCTTTGAAATGGGGTATAGTTTTTTACTATATATCCTTTGAATTATTTTCTAGCATTCTTACTGCCCGAACCCCATAACTTTTAGAACCCTTATTGGAAAAATTAAAACGCACTTTGCAAAAAGAAATGTGCCCATTTCTGTATAGTTTCTGAAGAGTTACAGAATAATAGGGCCCACTTGTTCATGCACTTTGCAAAAAGAGAGTGTACCCATTTCTGTATAGTTTCTGAGAGTTACAGAATAATGGGCCCCCTTTTTCATGCTTGGGCCTTTTAAATGGGGCATAATTACACTGACTATATATCCTATAAGTTTATTTTCTAACCTCTTGCCACTTTGGGGCCCCATAAACTTTTAATCCTTATTGGAAAAATTTAAATACACACTATGCCAAAAAGGGGTTCATTTCTGTATAGTTTCTGAGAGTGACACTTTCAGGTGTCTTTCAGGACTTTTTGAAATGGGGTATAGTTTTTTTGCTATATATCCTTTGTAATTTATTTTCTAACTTTCTTTCTTCTTTGGTGTCCCATAACTTTTACACTCCTCATTGGAAAAATTAAAAGGCACTTTGCCAAAGGAGGTAGCCATTTCTGTATAGTTTCACAGAGTCACACCATCAGGGCCTCCTTGTTCATTCCTGGGTCCTTTTTGAAATGGGTTACAGTTTTTACTATAAATCCTTTGTAATTTATTTCCTAACTTTCTTCTTTGAGCCCCATAACTTTTACAATCCTTATTGCATAAAGGCATTTTGCCAAAACAGGAGGTTCATTTCTGTATGGTTTCTGAGAGTCACACTGTCATGGCTCCCCTTGTTTAAACCTGGGCCCTTTTTGAAATGAGGTATAGTTCTTTACAATATTTCCTATGTAATTTATTCTCTTACTTTTATTCTTCTTTGGGGCCCCACAACTCTTACAATCCTAATTGGAAAAATTAAAAGACACTTTGCCAAACTAGGGGCCTCATTTCTGTATAGTTTCTGAGAGTAACACTATCATGGCTCCCCTTGTTCAAGTCTGACCTTTTTTGAAATGGGGTATAGTTTTTAGAGCATTTTCGAAAATAAATGCTCTATTGTCCCCGTTTTGTCTGTCTGTCCGTCATCACCCTAGATCTCAATTACCATAAGTCCTAGACTCATGATGTATATATCATTTTGAAGGTCTTGGCCTGCCATGTGTGCAGCAAAACTTAATTTCGCGATCTGACCTCTGAGGGCCGTAAAAGGGGCTTATAAAGTACCGTTTTTTACTATATAAGCTATATTAACAAAGGAGCGCCCTAGATCTCAGGAACCATAAGCCCTAGACCCATAATGTATATGTTATAGGCAAAGTGTGAAATGCCGGCATTCTATAGAATGCCTAGGCATTGTATAAGAATGCCTGGTGATTTTAGGCAAATGCCATAATTTTAAATTGTGCATACTTTTCCTAGGCATTCTACACAATGCCTAGGCATTGTATAGAATGACTAGTGTCGTTTAGGCAAAATATCGAAAAAAACAACAAAAGCCTTTATTGATAAAAACGTATTTAATATGGAATAGATGCAAAATAAAGCATATGATGTTCATACCGTAAAAAACAACGACGGCAGATTGAAGTATTTGCTTCAGCAGGTAAGACTGGATTCACACTTAGCAGAATTGTACTGTACTTAATTTTCTTCTTTCTGACAAAACACTTCATATTTTGGTATTTTGATCTGTCATGTTCATATTTCACGAATTAGTGAAGAATTGATAAATAATGAAAAGATGTTGTTTCTGGTGAAAACAAGCAGAACACAACTGGAATAGGCTACTTGTTGCAGCAGGGAAGACTAGAATGGCATTTTGAATTGCATTTAATTTTCTTTTTCACACAAAGACACCTCATAGTTTGGCATTTCGTCTTGCATTTACATCTGACAAATCCTTGGCCGCTTCCTGTAGACTGAGAAGTAGCAGCAGATCGGAGAGCTATTTCAAGGTCAGGAACGTCTTTCGCTTTTATTAAATCTTTTGGACATACGGTGAATTCTGATCTGGCATATAGCTGCTTCAAGATTCCATGTGCAGTTCCAAGGCGGTAAAGCCATCTTCTGTCATGCTCATAACAACTGCCAACAGATTTCGTGAGTCTCCCCGCCCTTTGTCAACATCAGGAATCGCCACCTTAATTTCCCTAATTACGTCACCGAGTCTCCTTCATAATAGTTCTCACCAAAGGAGCGCCCCCTGGTCGTCATGGTACCTAAACTGTCCGTCGTCGCCTCCTGGTCTACTTCAAGAAACGTCACTCCTTTGCTGTTTACTACTCTATTGTTTTCTGACCACCTTGTCCTGATCCGCGCGAAAGTGTTTCGTGTTGGTGGAAAATGATTGCTTTAACACAAAGTTGAATATTTTAGAAAGAGAAATGGATAGCAATTGCAGATCCAGTTAAAATATATCATGTATGTTAAGTTTCAAACGTATAATAGCCTTTCTTATTAGGTCGTCCGATGTGCGAAAGTCCACCCAGTTAATCACAACAGGGAACCAATGACGATGTGTAAAACGCCATCTTAGATTGGGACAGCACGCACGACAAACACTTCCAGTTGGTTGATTCTGTTTGACCTCGCCGATTATACTTACGAAGCGTTCACGATGCTTTGGAATTATCGATCCACCCAACTCCGGTATCTAAGGGCATTTTACAATTCATCTCTGTTTTCTTCTTTATGATATTCTAATGAGAACGCACCGGTCCAGGAATTCCGTTGCGGAACAGCGAAAGTTTTCAGTTTCGCTGCTTGCAGAATTTTTCCAGGAAACTGTTTTCCGTCATGATAAACAAACAAAATGGCTGCTTAGAAACGTCGATTCAGATAGAAAAAATGATTCACATTAGTGTATATTCATTAAAAACAACAACAACCAAAGTAATTTTGACAGAAAAACATGATTACTATCCCACCATATCATTCCACATTCAGAATGACAATATGTATCAAACTGCTTCATCTGATATTAAAAATCTACATCTACCTAAATTAGCATGAGGTTGTAACTCATGTAATCATTAGTCAGTAAAATAAAGATGGACACTGAACTAAATTTATCAATTAACAATCCATGAATTCTGATCCATAGATTAATAACAAACAAATATGTATATTATTTATACAATTCTTAATACAAAGTATGCTAAAGAATTTTTTTTATTATAGATATGTGAACATTCGTTAGCCAACTACTACACAATCTCTGAAGTTCTTCCAGATGTATTTGTTATAGTCACAGTTGTTTTTATCAGTAAGTAGAATTCTCCTCGACAAGATGAACTCCTGATAAAAATTATTTCTATTAGTATCTATAAGTGTAAGATATAAGTAAATGTGGTCATTTAAAATTAAATTTGATATTTGAATGTTACAATAATAGTCCCATAAATTGTAGTGTTTTCTACACCTTTCTTAACAATTTCTTAAATACACACACACTTACCTGAAGAAAAATCAAGGAAAGATGTGTTTTCAGTGATGTCAGTATAACGCACATTAAATGTTAATGTCAGTATTGTGCATTAAATGTTGATGTCAGTATAATACACATTAAATGTTGATGTCAGTATTGTGCACATTAAATGTTAATGTCAGTATTGTGCACATTAAATGTTAATGTCAGTATAGTGCATTAAATGTTGATGTCGGTATTGCACATTAAATGTTAATGTCAGTATTGTGCACATTAAATGATAATGTCAGTAAAGTGCAATTAAATGTTGATGTCAGTATTGTGCAATGAGATGTTGTCAGTATAATGCACATTAAATGTTAATGTCAGTATTGTGCACATCAAATGTTAATGTTAGTATTATGCACGCAATAAATGTTGATGTCAGTATTGTGCACACATTAAATATTGAAGTTAGTATTGTACACATTAAATGTTAATGTCAGTATTGTGCCCATTAAATGTTAATGTCAGTATTGTGCACACATTAAATGTTGATGTCAGTATTGTGCACAGTAAATGTTAATGTCAGTGGTATTGTGCACACGTTAAATGTTGAAGTCAATTATTGCACATATTAAATGTTAAAGTCAGTATTGTGCACTGTCATTAAATGTTGTTGATGTAGTATTGTGCGCACATTAAATGCTGATTTCAGTATTGTGCACATTAAATGTTGATGTCAGTATTGTGCACATTAAATGTTGATGTCAGTATTGTGCACCTGCTAAATGTTGATGTCAGTATAATGCACATTATGTTGTTGATGTCAATATTGAGCACATTAAATTTATCCATTGTACTTATTTGTACTTTATTTAAAGTTTGAAACCAATTCTCTGTGTCAACATGTTCTGCACCATTATTGCTGTTTCTGCTGATAAAACCTCTAAACCACCGATAGTGAATGTGTTGGATACAGGAATAAATAGTCCTCCCAAAAAGCCAAAGTTCTCTTTCATATTTCACTTGAACTGAAGTAATGAGGCCAACATCAGATGGGAAAACAATATTACTAGAGATTTCAGAGGTGATTGATGTGCTTGTTTCTGGAATCAACACAACATATTGTTGAACACCCACCCCAAATGTAGCTCAATGTCTTTAATAACTTAGTGTTACTAGTGATAGTCATCAACCCTGCAGGAGTTTTCGTTTACAGCGGACCATCTCTTTAGCTAGAAAGCAAAGGAAAATCAATAAACTGGAAGTATGCATGAACGTTTATGTGGTATTATCGAAATTGTTCACTGATGCTGAGCAGCTCTTCAAAGTAAATAGCAATAAAACCAGATTTAACAATGCTCTAACATCGTACTTCTTGAAAATAGTATCGCCAATACCAATACAAATACTCAAGTAAAAATGTATTGCCAAAATCGATACCAATACAATACCAATACTTTTGAGAAAAACAAAATATTTTTATTTAAAAAATAGCTAGTTGCAAATATTTCAAGTTATAAAAAAGTAAAAACATAGTAAAAATACAATGCCAAAGCACAATTTTAATGCTAATCACTTCACCACTTGGCAACACACGTAAGAAGACCATCATTTCAAATGATCATTCCTTAGCCTAGAACGTAATGGCATAAAAAAACACCTTGGCGTAAACTGGCGCTCAACTGCAGCACTAGCCGCGCTGTCAAATCAATTCGTTACACTGTTGCAGATATAGTTCCTTAAATCTTGGGTAGGCTGCTAATGACAGCATTTCTGATGAGTTATCTTCAAGATATGTCTACTTCAGCAGAACTGTTACTATTAAGCAATTCGTCCTGGTTCTGCCGCCGTGCAGTAAAACTAGCAAAAAAATATGTTGATCTAGATATCTGCACTACTGTCATTTGTACTAAAGCTGCACCACCCTGCCTAGTAAATTGAGTTGGAACTCCACTCAGTGCATTGCAGGCACGCTTGCAACGTTTGTACAACTTCAGCCTTGTGATTCAAGTTGTCTGTCCAGTCGGTCTTAAATTTTGGAATGACCACTGCTCCCAGTTTTGCCTCTGGGTCAGAAAATATATAATCGAATCGCCCATTAATTCCAACAATAACAGCTCTGGCAAAGAGGTTCAAACCGTGAGAGGTGTTTATGTCGCACAATTATTTCCCGTAGTTGACGCTTTTATAACGGTTGATGTGGGCAGCAAATAGCCAAATCCAATGTCCAGTCCAACACAAAGGAGCAAATACTTCGCTGTATTTCTACTATGAATATTTTCTGCTGCGGAGGTCAGTCTCTGGATGTCAATGTCAACAAACACCATATCAAGTTTAACTTCTAATTCTGGATTGGATAGTAAACATATTTTTGCAACAGAATCATAAGTGGAAATCCACACGGAGTGTCCACTGGGAGTAACGAGATACGTGCCATTTTGTTTGTTCCAGATAGCTACCAACTTTCCAAATGTTTGCACTGACAAACGTTTGGTTACGACTATTAGTACTTTAGCATCACGCGTAACAACAAGATTTAACAAGTGACATGTATATTTACGATGTGGCGGTAGCTGGTAAATAACCTGTTCCTGTTCGCCATCATTATCACATGGTGGATTCAGTAAATCATCAATTTGCTCAAATTCCATTATCTATTCTTCATCATCCTGTTGCTTCTGCCTCTGATATTCATTTAAATCCACATCGTTTACACTTAAGTTGATCATTTCACCTTTGTTCAGTCCAAAACAGCGAAATGCTTTTAAAAAATGATCGCTGTATGTCACAGGGAAAAGAAATTTTGTCACTTATTTAAAATTCTCTGTTGATTGCTTCTAGTGTTTTTGACAGTTAAATCATAAGTATGTCGGCCAACTTTTTTCTGCGCACAGCCAAGCTACAGCCTTTTCGCTCAGGTTACTCAAGTTCTAACCAATGCACAGTAATATCAATAAAATTTCTTCGCCTGGACGTCCAACAATCGGCAGTTGTATAGACAGTATTAATTGAAGCAATTTATCTTTAAGCTATGATTACACTGGGCAACACAAATATTTTTGAAAATCGTCTTGGGTTTTCCAGTTGAATTAGACTAATTTTGATGCTCTGAGTCCGAAAATGACATTGGTTTTGCTCATCAGGTCAGGATTTTTTGCTATAGAAATTAAAAAAAATCGGTTTTTGTAAAAACACATTTCGGCCGATCATCCGCTGACAAACCCCTGACGATTTTTTTCCGTTTTTACTCAGAAATAAAATTAACATAGGCCAATTCATTCAGTTTTGTTTATCACCAAATTTGATAAGCATAATTATCATAATATTAGTATAACAATGAGCGTTACGTAAAACAAAGATTTAGAGTTCAAACATAAATCAGCGTTTCTTCGATTCCCGTGTGTAAGCAGCTGCTGGGTTGTCTCTTCAGCGATCAGCGGTAGTCCACCATCATGACTGCGTCCCACCTCCCCTGGTTCCTTTCCTCCATTTGGCGGATGTCCTGATGGAACCTTTCTCCCTGCTCATCGCCCCAAGGTTTTCAGGAAACTCTATCATGCTACTGATGAGTCTGGCGTGGTTTGCTGCCTTCGTGTTCCCCAGGAAGTTGTTCACCACCTGCACAAACGATTTCAGGCAGCTGGCGCACTCAAGCGTGTTCATGGAGTTTTGGAACTCTGTGTCCTTTATGAGCTGCCGTATCTGTGAGGCCGTCAATGCCGGCCTTCAGATTCTCAACGGTCCAGTTGAGGAAATACTCGGCATGTAGTTGAAGCACCTCCCGTCCTTGTCGGAGCGCGCATAAACTGTTTCATTAATATATATATAATATATAATTATCTCTGTTTTTATAATTGTGATTATTTTGCTGCTAATTTTTATGCAGCTAATTTGGAAAATGATTGATCTCAAAATCCCTGATATTAGAATACATATAGCTCGTCAGGTAGGTCTGGGGCTGTATCTCCAGAACCAGGCCTGACCGAACAAAATCAATGTGATATTCGGACTCAGAACACCAAAATTAGTCTAAATCAGTTGAAAAACCACTGACAATTTTTGTGTTGCCCAGTGTTACTAGAAGTGATTGAATTTATGTAGATTACTCTTAAAACAATGTATTAAAATTGCTATAGGTTTTCTGCAAATTATTAATAGGGGCAATAGAAAGTTTTGGTATCGAGTATCGACAATTTTTCGTTTAAAATGTATCGGCGATACACGAATCAATATGACCACAAAAAGGACTGGCAATACAGCAACCAATACTAAAAAAAGTATCGCCGATACTCTGTTGGCCGATACCGATACTTCGATACTAACAACCCTGATTAAACCCATTCTACTAAATGATTATTATCTATAAATTCTTGCAATCACATTTGAATTAATGGCACATCTTTCTATCCAAGACTAAAACAGGGGTCAACCACGACGAGATAAGACAAGCCCATACTTTCTATAATAGTACACACATATATATATATCTATCTAAGTATATATATATACTTATAAGATGCATTTGTTGTCTGTCTGACAACCAAATAACGTGAAATTTGATACACATACATAATTATGGGGAAGGTCATAGGAGGTTTTGTTTTTATCTCGATGGGTAGTTTAATTGAGAAATTAATTATTTTTATTTTAGTATTTAACTATATTAAGTAATCTCGACAGCGCCATAAATAAAACTCCTCTGTGACGTCTTTTCCCATTCGTCATTTAAATTTTTAAGTTTTCCTACTAATAAAGTTTAATAGAACTTGCACGCTGGTGCTGTATCGTGCCTTTATGCTGCAAAGAATTGTTGATGTTTTCATTTCCCTGATTTGTACAGTTTGTACAGTTTTGAGGAAGGTAAAGGAATGAAGAAGGATTTTAGAAGAAATTGACCATATATATATATATACTAGTTGCAAGTATCCGGCTTTGCCCGGGTTTAAAATAATGTTTTCTGTTTACCTTCTGTTTTCTCCCTACCCCCTCTCTCTCCCTTCCTCTCTCTCTCCCTCCCTCCCCTCTCCTTTTCTCCCTCTCCATATCTCATTTCTCTCCCTCCCACCCTCCCTCTGCCATCACCCCTCTCCCCCTCCTTCTCTCCCCCTGTCCATCCCCCTCCCTCCTCCTCTCCCCCCTTCCTCCTTCCCTCTCTCCCTCCCTGCCCCCTCTCTCTCTTTGCCTCTTCCTCCCCATTTCTCCCATCCCACTCTCTCCCTCTCTCCTTCCCTCCCTCTCCCTCCCCTAACCCCCTATCCTCCCTCCCTTCTTTCTCCCTCCCTTCTTCTCTCTCCCTCCCTTCCCTCTCCCACCTCTCTTCCTCCCTCCCTCATTCCCTCTCTCCCTCTCTGCCCCCTCACTCTTCATCTCTCTCTCCCTCCCTCCCCCTCTCCCCCTCTCCCTCCCTACCCCTCTCTCCCTCCCTTCCTTTCTCTTTCCTTCCCTCCCTTTCTCTCTCCCATCTCCTTTCTCTCTCCCTCCCTCTCCATCTCCCCCTCTCCCCTCCTTCTCTCCCCCTGTCCATCCCCCTCCCTCCCTCTCTCCCTCTCTCCCTCCCCCTCCCTCTACCCTCCTTTCCTCTCTCTCCCCCCTGCCCCCTCTCTCTCTCTCTTTATCTCTCCCTCCCTCCCTCCCTTTCTCTCTCTCTCTCTCTCTCTATATATATATATATATATATATATATGTATATAACCAAAGCCTTCTTCTAAAATCCTTCTTCATTCCTTTACCTTCCACTCAAACTGTACAAATCAGAGAGCATGAAAAAACATCAACAATTTTTTGCATCACAAAGGCACAATACACAGCACCAGCGCGCAAGTTCTATTAGATCATAGAATGAAGTCACAGGAATTTTATTTATGGCATAAATCGAGATTACTTTAATATAGTAAAATACTAAAATAAAAAAATTAATTACAATTAAACTACCCATCGAGATGAAACGAAACCTGTCCCATAACCTTCCCCATGTAATTATGTGTATGTGTAACAAATTTCACTTTTGGTTTTCTGGATCTTGAGTTATAAGGGAACAGACAGACAGACAGACAAAAAATGCGTCTTATAAGTATACTAGTTGCAAGTGCCCGGCTTTGCCCGGGTTTAAAATAAGGCTTTCTGTTTACCTTCTGTTTTCTCCCCTACCCCCTCTCTCCCTTCTCTCTCTCTCCCTCCCTCCCTCCCCCTCTCTCCCTTTCCCCTCCCTCTCCCTCCCTCTCTCTTCCATTTCTCTCCCTCCCACCCTCCCTCTGCCATCTCCCTCTCCCCCTCCTTCTCTCCCCCTGTCCATCCCCCTCCCTCCTTCTCTCCCCCTTCCTCCTTCCTCTCTCCCTCCCTGCCCCCTCTCTCTCTTTATCTCTTCCTCCCATTTCTCCCCATCCTCTCTCTCCCTCTCTCCTTCCCTCCCTCTCTCCCTCCCTAACCCCCTATCTCCCTCCCCTTCTTTCTCCATCCCTCCCCTCCTCCACCTCTCTCCCTCTTCCCTCCCTCCCTCATTCCCTCTCCCTCCCTGCCCCCCTCACTCTTCATCTCTCTCTCTCTCCCTCTCTCCTCCCTCCCCTCTCCCTCCCTCCTCTCTCCCTCCCAACCTATCTCTCCCCCTCCCTACCCTCTCTCTCCCTCCCTTCCCTTTCTCTTTCCTTCCCTCCCTTTCTCTCTCCCTCCTCCCCATCTCCCGTTCTCTCTCCCTCCCTCTCCCATCTCCCCCTCTCCCCTCCTTCTCTCCCCCTGTCCATCCCCCTCCCTCTCTCCCCCTCCCTCCCCCTCCCTCCCTCCCTCCCTCTACCCTCCTTTCCTCTCTCTCTCCCCTGCCCCCTCTCTCTCTTTATCTCTCCCTCCCTCCCTCCCTCTCTTTCTCTCTCTCTCTCTCTCTCTCTCTCTCTCTATATATATATATATATATATATATATATATATATGTATGTATGCTTATTATTATGGCTTCACACTTCTTCTAAAATCCTTCTTCATTCCTTTACCTTCCTCAAACTGTACAAATCAGAGAGCATGAAAAAACATCAACAATTCTTTGCCATCATAAAGGCACAATACAGCACCAGCGCGCAAGTTCTATTCAATCATCGGGAAATGACGTCACAGAGGAATTTTATTTATGGCGCCGTCGAGATTACTTTAATATAGTAAAATACTAAAAAAAAAAAAATTAATTACAACTAAACTACCCATCGAGATGAAACGAAACATGTCCTATAACCTTCCCGTAGCAATTATGTATGTGTAACAAATTTCACGTTATTTGGTTGTCTGGATCTTGAGTTATAAGGGAACAGACAGACAGACAGACAACAAATGCGTCTTATAAGTATAGAGATATACTAGCTGCAAGTACCCGGCTTTGCCCGGAGTTTTAAAAATAAGTTTTTCAGTTTACCTTCCTTTTCTCCCTACCCCCTCTCCCTTCCTCTCTCTCTCTCCCTCCCCCTCTCACTCATTCCCTACCCCTTCTCTCCTTTCTCTTTTCCTCCTCCCTTTCTTCCTCCCTCCCTCTTCCTTCCTCTCTCTAACTCTCACATCTCCCTCCCTTCCTTTCTTTTTTTCTTCCCTCCCTTTCCCTCTCCCTCTCTCCCTCCTTCTCTCATCTCCCTCTCTCTCCCCTCCTCCCTTCTCTCTCCCCTCTCCCTCTCTCCCCCCCTCCCTCCCTCCCTCCCTCCCTCCAAACATCTGTCCTCTCTCCCCCTACCCCCTCTCTCGCTTTGTATCTCTCTCTCCTCCCTCCTCTCTCTCTCTCTCTCTATATATATATATATATATATATATATATATATATATAATTCAATTATTGCCTCCGAGTACTATTTTGTGATCAAGTGCCAAAGATTCTAGTGCATTTGCTACATTTGTAACACATGTTTATGTCGTCTGGTGGCTCACTTGCAGAGTTATGATACCATGGAATGATCTACAGCTCTACAAGCGACTTTTGGATTACAACGATGTCAACGAGACATATCCAAATCAACAATCCGTGCCCTGAATAGGCATCTGTGGTACATCACTGCTGAAGTAGTCCCACTTGCTCTGTTCAGCAATGAAGTACCTGTGTTGGAAAAGCGAGCTCTAGCAGATTCTCTGTTAAGGCTTCGACCAGTGGTTGCCCTCCAAACTTCATAGAATCGATCTGGAAATGGTTGGGGAAAACCACGATTCAATCAATTGATTCTAAAACTCGGTTGTGTGATCTGGCTGGAGTTGACTCGTGGTTTACTATATACAGACTTCAACTGGACACAGGATTCCTCTAACTGTCTGATGATTGGTGCCAAACAGCTTCTTACATTGCCAGTACAGAAAATGTTGCTGCTATTAACGTTGTTAACGATTGTGCCGAGAGAGGTTGTTGAAGCAGCGCGAACGGATGAACATTTTCAAAATATTCTTCAATTGGTAGAAATGGACCGCCAAAAACATCTCAAATGTGCGTAAACCTTACAAACAAAGTGACACTGAATTAACTGCAACAGTAATAAATAATTTAATACTTTAATGTAATTTTTATGAGCTAGACGACTTTTTTTTCTTTGCGTGTTTTGTGATTTCTTGTGCGGGGGGGGAGGGGGGGGACCTCTAAATCAACTCTGATTTGAAAATATTTTACACAAGTTATTGTATTAATGATATCAGAACAAATTAGAAACATAGACAGCTCAAAAACAAACAATCAATTTTTCCTCTATTGTGGTGATGCACTAATATATATATATATATATATATATATATATATATATATATATATATATATATATATATATATATATACATATTATAATAGTTTCACACTTCTTCTAAAATCCTTCTTCATTCATTTACCTCCCTTAAACTGTACAAATCGAGAAGCATGAACAAACATTAACAATTCTTTGCGGCACAAAAGGCACAATACAACACCAGCGCGCAAGTTCTATTCGATCATCGGGAAATGACGTGCAAAAGAGTTTATTTATGGCGCCGTCAGAGATTACTTTTAATATAGTAAAATACTAAAATAAAAATAATTAATTACAATTAAACTACCCATCGAGATGAAACGAAACATGTCCTACTAACTACATATAATTATGTGTACATGTTTTCAAATTTCACTTTATTTGGTTGTGTCTGGATCTTGAGTTATAAGGGAACAGACAGACATACAGACAGACAGACAGCAAATGCTATAAGTATAGATATATACTAGTTGCAAGAACCCGGCTTTGCCCGGAGTTTTAAAATAAATTTTTTATTTACCTTTGTTTCTCCCTACCCCCCCTCTTCCTTCCTCTCTCTCCCTCCCCTCTTTCCTTCCTACTCCATCTCTCCCTTTCTCTTTCCCTCCCTTTATCCCTCCCTCCCTCTACTTCCCTCCCTAACTCTCCCATCTCCCTCTCTCTCCCTACCTCCCTCCCTCCTTCTCTCACCCCCGTCCCCCCTCTCTCCACCTTCCTCCATTTCCTCCACTACCTCCTCTCCCTCCTGCCCCCTCTATCTCTTTATCTCTCACTCCCTCCCATTTCTTCCATCTTCTCTCTCCCTCTCTCCTTCCCTCCCTTTTCTCTCCTCCCTACCCCCTCTCTCCCTCCCTCCTTTCTCTCTCCCTCTCCCGTCTCCCTCTCTTTCCCTCTTCCTCTCTCTCCCTCCCCCTCCCTCATTTCCTCTCTCTCCCTCTCCTTCCACCTCTCTCTCTATCTCTCTCCCTCCCTCTTTCTTTATCCCTCTCTCCCTCCCTCCCCCTCTATCTCCCTCCCTACTCCCCCTTCCTTTCTCTTTCCTTCCCTCCCTTTCTCCCTCCCTCTCTCTCCAACCCTCCCTTTCCATCCCTCCTTCTCTCCCCCTCCCTGCCCTCTCCTTTTCCCTTCTCACTCCACATCCCCCCTTTTTCTCTTTATCTCTCTCCCCCTCCCTCTCTCTGTACAATCAAAACGTCAATTACACTTCTTAAATAAGCAGAAAACCGTATTTTAATCCATGCAAAGCCGGGCCCACTTTTTTGGCATGAAAAAAATAAAGAACAATATTTTTTTCGTCCTAACCCCTTTCTTCTCCGTCCGTTCAATTACACATTCACTTGGTGCGCGAATACAGGGGATTCCCTCATTGAATAGTAAGAAATACTAAAAATATTAATTACAATTAAACTACCCATTGGGATTGTATTAATAATGTTAATAATGTCACAGAAACATTTCAATTAACGTATTTCGAGTTCACTAAAGTGCACCTTTAATATTAATCTTCTGAATACATAAAACGATAGGTAAATAAGATATGACTATTGATTTCACCATGTTTACAATTGGAGTTTCCGGAAGTAACCCCTCTTTTAAAAATGTATCATCGGGAAATGACGTCACATAGAAATTTTAATTTATGGCGCCGTCAAAGTTACTTTTAATATAGTAAAATACTAAAATAAAAATAATTAATTACAATTAAACTACCCATCGAGATGAAACGAAACATGTCCTATAACCTTCCCCATATAATTATGTGTATGTGTAACAAATTTCACGTATTTGGTTTTCTGGATCTTGAGTTATGGGGAACAGACAGACAGACAACAAATGCGTTTATAAAGTATATATATATATATATATATATATATATATATATATATATATATATATATATATATAGTTGCAGAGTACCCGGCTTTGCCCGGGTTTAAAATAAGTTTTTTTGTTTACCTTTTGTTTTCTCCCTACCCCTCTCCCCTTCCTCTCTCTCTCCCTCCCTCTCCTCTCTCTCCCTTCCTACCCCCTCTCTCCCTTTCTCTTTCCCTCTCTCCCTTTATCCCTCCTTCCCTCTACTTCCCCTCCCAAACTCTCCCATCTCCCTCTCTCTCCCATCTCCCTCTCTCTCCCTATCTCCCTCCCTCCTTCTCTCACCCCCGTCCCCCCCTCTCTCCACCTTCCTCCATTCCTCCTCCCCCTCTCTCCCTCCCTTTCACCCCCCTCTAGTTCTTTATCTCTCACTCCCTCCCATTTCTTCCATCCTCTCTCTCCCTCTCTCTTCCTCTCATTTCTCTCCCTCTACCCCCTCCCTCCCTCCTTTCTCTCTCCCTCTCCCGTCTCCCTCTCTCCCCCTCTTCCTCTCTCCTTCTCCCCCCGATCTCACATTTCCTCTCTCTCCCTCCCTCCCCCTCTATCTCCCTCCCTACTCCCCTTCCTTTCTCTTTCCTTCCCTCCTTTCTCTCCCTCCCCTCTCTCGCTCCAACCCTCCTCCTCCCCATTTATCTCCCTCCCTACCACCTCCCTCCCTTTCCCTCCCTTCTTCTCTCCCCCGTCCCCTTACCCCCTCCTTCCTTTCCTCCTGCCCCCTCTCTCTTTATCTCACTCCCCCCTCCCTCTCTCTGCTTCAATTAAACGTCAAATTACGCTTCTTAAATAAACAGAAAACCGTATTTTAATCCCGGCCAAAGCCAGGCGCACAGCATGAAAAAAAAAAAAAACATTTTTTTTCCGTCCCTAACCTTTCTTCTCCGTCCGTTCAATTACACATTCACTTGGTGCGCGAATACAGGGGATTCCTTTGCATTGAATAGTAAAATACTAAAAATATTAATTACAATTAAACTACCCATTGAGATAGTATTAATAATGTTAATAATGTCACAGAAACATTTTAATTAACGTATTTCGGTTCATTAAAGTGCACCTTTAATTTTAATCTTCTGAATACATAAAACGATAGGTAAATAGATATGACTATTGATTTCACCATGTTTACAATAGGAGTTTCCGGAAAATGACGTCACAGAGGAATTTTATTTATGGCGCCGTCGAGATTACTTTAATATAGTAAAATACTAAAATAAAAATAATTAATTACAATTAAACTACCCATCGAGATGAAACGAAACATGTCCTATAACCTTCCCCATGTAATTATGTGTATGTGTAACAAATTTCACGTTATTAGGTTTTCTGGATCTTGAGTTATAAGGGAATAGACAGACAGACAGACAACAAATGCGTCTTATAAGTATAGAGATATACCTTATATAAATGTATATATATGTATGTATATACCCTATATAAATGTACATATGTATCTATATATATATATATATATTAGGGCTGTACCGGATTGTAATTTTAGATCTGCAGGAATCGGAACCGGAATCAGATTTAATATTTGAATCCTGCCGAAATCGGAACAGGAACCGGATTTACCAAATTAAATAGTAGCAACTCTTCCGAACAGAAGTAGTAAGTTCTCGCCTAAAATGAAAAAAGATATAAGAATGAAAAATAGAATAAAAATTTAGTTTTAAGGTCTAGATAGCAACAATTTTGCCATTTAGATCATGAAGAATGCAGCTAAAACCCTTTACAATCTTGAGTTAAGAAAGATAACTCTGTCAAAATAACAGGTTCATTGTTTTAAAATTTAATTTAATAAAGCTGTACCTAATTTAACTTGATTTCATACAATCAAACAAAGACATGGCTAACACATATTTAAGAAAGTATAATAAACATTTTATTGATACATGAATCCAAAAAATAAATAGATACTGTGGCACCACTTGATAGTTCATTTCTTTAGTTTTCCATAGTGACGTTACCAAACCTTATTTCATTCATACTTTCCTTTAAATCATTATCTGAATATTTCCCATAAAACGCAAAATAAAATGGATTTCAGATCTAAATCAATATCACTTTAATGTTCAATTAAAGTAATCTTCAAAGTTATTTATCTAAATATGTGAGAATTTTATCCAAATCGTGACAACCACTAAATTAAACAAGCAATTAAGCCTGTTCCATTCTGGACACAGGACGTGTTAGCGCATTTTCATGTTATGTATCAGTACGTTTGTTAGCTTTCAGTAAATATTTGTAAATTTTGGAAATGTTTATAAATTCAATTTATTAATGCATATATCTGTAAAAGAATACTTATAAAGACGTTTCTTTATATTTGAAAAAAAAATATTTTCTCTTAAATCTAACTACAAGTGGTTTGTGGTTACTGAAATAGGACTCATAATTGAAAACATTCGAAATTGTAGTCATTTATTCGTCCGAAAACTCCGTCGAATTGTTGCATAGCTCTGATACTTTCAATTAAACTCAGACCACAAGCTTACTATTTCATTTGATGAGTTTCTTAATAAATCTTGAAATTTGAGCTTAAAGTGCTGCAGTATTTCACAAATGAACTGGAGCTATTGAACGTACAAGGTGTAGAATGGGGCCATATATATAATATATAAGCCCCTTAGGAGCCCTGAAGCCCGGCCCTCAGAGGTCCTATCATGAAAATTAACTTTTGATATGTACACATGGCGAGCCAGACCACACAAAATGATGTATACATCATGGGTCTAGGACTTATGGTTGCTGAGATATAGGGCGCTCCATTATTAATATAGATTATATAACGGTAATTTATAACGGTACTTTATAAGCCTCCTTTTTACGGCCCTGAGAGGTCAGATCGCAAAATGGAAAAAAAGTCTCTTTTCTTAGCAGGCCAAGACCTACAAAATGATATATACATCATGGGTCTAGGACGTATGGTTGTTGAGATCTAGGGTGATGACAGACAGACAGACAGACAGACAAAACGGGGACAATAGAGCATTTTTTTCGAAGATGCTCTAAAAATAAACAGAGAAAAATAAATTATTTGAACTATTTTTAGACTGTAGACGCCCAAAAATAGATCGTTGTCTGCTCTTTAAAGAATTTAAACTTTGATAGCTAAATATAGTTTATAGAAAACACAGAATCAATAGTAGCAGAAGGCAAGGTGCATATCTATGCTAAGGTGCCGTATTAGACTTTATACGATTAAAATCTTCCGTTTTAATATATTTTTACTTACATATAGAACTAAAAGCGATCGATGTTATTGTAGCTTTAAAAAAGCAAAGAAGAAGTTATTGTTTTAATTCAATTGTATAGCGCTAAATATTTCAAAATTATGTTGCGCTAAAAAAATTTCTTACAAATTTCAAACAACAAAGAAATCCGGCTTAAATCCGGCACATTTAACCGGAACCGGAATCGGAACCGGATTTGATACAAAACTGCCGGAATCCAGCAGCAGGAACAGGATCTGGATGGTAGCCTAATATATATACACGCCCATATATATATATATATATATATATATATAAGACGCATTTGTTGTCTAATACTGTCTATCTGTCTGTTCCCTTATAACCAAGATCCAGACAAACAAATAACGTGAAATTTGTTACACATACATAATTACATGGGGAAGGTTATAGGATAGGTTTCGTTTCATCTCGATGGGTAGTTTAATTGTAATTAATTTTTTTTTATTTTACTATTTTACTACATTAAAGTAATCTCGACGGCGCCATAAATAAAATTCCTCTGTGACGTCATTTCCATATGATCGAATAGAACTTGCGCGCTGGTGCTGTTGTGCCTTTGTGATGCAAAGAATTGTTGTTTTTCATGCTCTCTGATTTGTACAGTTTGAAAGGTAAAGGAATGAAGAAGGATTTTAGAAGAAGTGTGAAGCCATAATAATAAGTATATATATATATATATATATATATATATATATATATATAGAGAGAGAGAGAGAGAGGGGGGGAAGGGAGAAAGAGAAGATAAAGAGAGAGATAAGAGAGAGAGGGAGCAGGGGAAAGGAGAATTGGGAGAGGGAGAGAGGAGAGAGGAAGGAGGGGGATGGACAGGGGGAGAAGGAGGGGAGAGGGAGATGGGGAGAAGGAGCAGAGGAGAGGGAGTAAGGGAGAGGAAGAGAAAGGAAGGGAGGGAGAGAGGGTAGGGAGAGGGAGAGAAAAGGGGTAGGGGAGGGAGAGAGGAGGAGGAGAGAGGGTGGGAGAGAGGAGAAAAGGAGAGGGGTTAGGGGAGGGAGAGGAAGGAAGGAGAGGAAGGGAGAGGATGGGAAGAAAATGGGAGGAAGAGATAGAGAAAGAGAGGAGGCATGGAGAGAGAGAGGAAGGAAAGGAGGGAGGAGGATGGACGAAGGAGAGAGGAACACATATATGTATATATATATATATATATACCCTATATAAATGTACATATGTAAGTATATATATATATACCCTCTATATATAAATGTACACATGTATGTATATATATATATATATATATATATATATATATATATATATATATATATACTAGGAATTGGTCCAAGAAAGCCATCAACCTGCAAACGGGAAAGGCACCAGTAGCGATGGAATCCCACCCAGAAGTTCTGAAAGGCAGAAAACCAACACTGCTAAAGCCATTGCACGACCTCTTAAGTCGATGCTGGGAACAGGAGCTATATCCCCCAAGACATGGCGAGGGATGCCAAAATTATCACACTATACAAGAACAAAAGGGGACCGGAGCGACTGTAATAACTACCAGAGACATCTCCCTCCTCAACATCGTCAACCAAAGCTTTTCGCCCGCGTCGCTCTAAACCGCCTGCAGGCCCTCGCCTCCCGAGTCTACCCAGAGTCACCGTGTGGCTTCAGGGCTGGCCGATCAACAGTGGACATGATCTTCTCACTACGTCAACTTCAAGAGAAGTGTCAGGAACAGCAGAGTGCCACTCCACATCGCTTTCGTCGACCTTCTCACAAAGGCGTTTGATCTATTAAGTCGAAGTGGACTCTTCCAGCTTGCTGCAAAAAGATTAGCTGCCCCACCTGCTTGCAGTGGTCATCCTTCCACGACAACATGCATAGCACGGTTTTGCTACAACGGCGCAATCTCCGGGGCCTTCCCCAGTCAGCGGCGGAAGTAAACAGGGCTGCGTCTTGCACTACACTCTTCGGCATTTTCTTTCCATGCTCCTCAATGCGCCGCCAAGGATTGCAGCGAGGGTGTTTGCATCCATACAAGGTCCGATGGCAAGCTCTATAACATAGCCCGCCTCCCGTGCAAAGACCAAAGTCACAAAAGGTCCTAATTCGCAGGCTGCTCTTTGCTGATGACGCAGCCTTGACATCACACACTGAACGGACTGCAGCAGCTTGTACCACCCTCTCCCATACATGCAGAGAGTTTGGACTGACTATCAGCCTGAAAAAGACGAATGTCATGACACAGGAGTACAGATACACCCCCAAGCATTGACATCGATGGGCACACCCTAGGAGTCGTCGAGAACTTCACTTACCTCAGGTCCACCATCTCCAGCTCGCTATCCATAGACCCGGAGATCGATTGCGAATGTTCAGGGCAGCAACAGTCATGGCGAGACTAAAACAGCGTGTGTGGGGAAACCCCAGCCTCACCGAAAATACCAGATTGCGCGTCTACCAGGCCTGCATACTTAGTACCCTCCTCTGGATGCGAGACGTGGACCACTTACGCGAGCACGAAAGAAAGCTAAACAATTTCCACATGGGAGTGCCTGCGACATTATGCAAATAAAGTGGCAAGACAAGATCCCCAACACCGGGGAGATTTAGAGGCCAACACCAGACAGCTTGTTTGCAGTTCTCAGCGGAGACGCCTCAGATGGCTCGGTCATGTCAAAAGAATGGACGCGAGCCGCATCCCGAGCCTATATGGCGAGTTAAGATTTACCGGCCAGAGGAAAACAGGGCGACCTAAAATGCGCTACAAAGACACCTGCAAAAAGGATATGAAAGAGTGCTCCATTAACCCCAACTCCTGGGAGAGCCAAGCAGCCGACCGCCACTCGTAGGCTCGCTGTCCGGCGGGGTTCATTGCGCGCAGAGGCTGAGCGACGGGATAATGCTGCCCTGAAAAGAACAAGACGGAAGCGGAAAAAGAACAGCTACAACAACTACAACAACAACCAACTATCTTCAAGTGTGAAGAAGCAAGTGCGTAGGGATTGCCACTCCCAAGTCGGACTGCACAGCCATTCCCGGCGGTGTTGTAGACTCATGCCAACTACACCATCGTCTCTCGAGACGGACGGATTGCCGACGATGCCCACGGTCCAAGAAAAAAAATGTATTTGAGATTGCATACCCTGTCATTTGTTTACTCCCTTTATAAAATTAAACTTGCATTAAAATGTAATTGAATTCAGACAATAATTACAGGTTGCTCATTAACTATTTATTTTTGCATGCTATGTTGCAATTAATCAGTTACAACACAGGTCAATGTACTAATTGGCTGTTCATTAATCATTAGGCTACAACAATACTAACCGTAGTAGTCGAAATAATCTGTACATTTGCAATGAAACATATTGTCAAGTCTGATTCACTGTTGTTGGCATTATTGCAAATACCATCTTGTTGACAATCACTTCATATGCATTTTGGCATAAGCCAGGCTGGCTTTTGAAAGTCAGGGAATGCGCTCACGTTGTCTTTGACCGCCTGTCAGTTTTTGCATTTCAATGTCAGATTTGGTTATTGACTGACTGAATGTTGTCATCAATGCAATAGAACGTTCTGCTGTGTCGTTAAGGCTTTTAGTTTTACAACATTGGCTGCTTGTTGAAATGTGAATATGTTCACCAGAATCAATGCCATTTGAAATGCAACATCCAGTCCAATTGAAAGCAGTGCAGCAGTTGTGGTGGATGATATTAGTTCATGTAGTAGTATTTGTTTCAGTTGCTCAACATTGATGGGAGGAAAATTAAGTCCTCTGACATTGACATCAGAACCAGCTGCAATCGTACCTCCACCATCAATTTCTTTTCAGTGTTTACTACCTTGTTGAGAATAATGCCAGTCAGACCAATTCTGGGCCGAGATGCCACAAATGACTTTGTAGTTTTTGTGGCAACAGTTGCTATTTTTTTTTGTTGATTTCAGAGTACTGATCAATCCTTGTTCAGCAGTTGTATATCATTAATTGGTGCATTACCGGCATAGGGCCTTAAATCCGTACGGGACACATAATATTAGTGGCAAATACACACATTCTGTCAAATTCTTAGTTTCAGATACAGTCAGTTTAAATTAGTCTCTGAACAGAAAAATTTTCCAACAGTATATAACTTTGGCCATCCATCTGGCCATATGGTAGGCCTCTGGAATACGAAAGCAGTACTAACTATCAGCTTGGTCATTCACTGGACAGCCAAGACCTGAAAAATGTCCGTGGTCCTCACTGGAGATTGAACCAGCCTTTAACTGTAAGACAGATTTCTATCATTTCTTTGTAGTCTTCTCATGGTATGTGTATGATCTTTCGGCGGACAGAAAGCTTTTTAAAAATGGCACATCAGATCAAACATCTGTAGCATACAGTATGACTTAAGCTGGTATCATCAAGTGGTTTGTAGTTTGCAGGATTTAATTTTGGCCAATATGTTCTGAATCGTTCAAACATTGCAATGTTAGGGCTGGCTGTATATAATGACAGCATGCACATAACATGATTTCTGTGAAGCATTTTCTCGAGCAAGGCACATGCTCCACTTTGTACCTGTGTTTGCAGCAGTAGTATCAAAACACATGACTATAATGTCTTCAGTTAGTTCCCACAGATTGAACGCTGTTATATTGCATTGGCCTGTGCTTGACCTGTGCCTGCTGCAATTTTAGTGATACCCAATATTTTCTCGGTGTTACAGCCTGTGACATCAACAGCAGCTCTGTCTGTATTTGAGGGTGGATCAAATGAGCGGACAGCGGACGCGTCCGCTGCGGACGCAGATCCGCAGACTTTTCGAATCCGCGGACTGACAGCGGACGCATTGTATGGTTAAGTTGCGGACTCGCGGACTGACGCGGATCTTCTTTAGCGTTACCATAAAAAAAAAAATTTCAAGTCATTTAAACAGCTAAATTTCAGCTATGCGGACGCGCGGACTGGTCCGCAGACCAATGTTGTAAGATTCTGCGGACGCGGATCATTGATAAATTTCGAATCCGCACACCTCTGGTGTGGATCAGTACTCTTTGCTGTATCGTCATGATTTTGCTGTCCCAATGAACCAGTAATGGTGTCTTATCACGAGCCAAGAACTGTTCCCGTACGTGACTTTCAATGACTGATTGATGTGTTAATCATTTGCGATGTACAGTGGAAGGAGACAGTGCTGCATTATCAAGACTCTGGCCGCTGGCTTTGCGCTCTGGCGTGGCTACTAATGTATTGGCTTCCTGTCTGATAGGTTTATTCTGTCAAGGTGCTGGTGTATCCGGAGATGACAACATATCCTGAAGAACTCTAGGTTTTTGGTTGCAATGTCTAATTCTGAAGACTCTTCTACATTGTAAAGTCACACAATTGCTTTTTATAGTATAGTGGAATTTCAATTTCATAATCTTTGTCTTTGTGCTGTTGTTGTTCTTCGTTTTCTTCACTTTCACCGTTACTGCATCGGTGGCATTGTTGTTATTGATGACTGGGCACTTGCTTTCTTTGATGCTCTTTTCGCATTTTTCTGTCTTCATCTTTTTGTTTTACTTTCTTCAGCACGAACTTCCTTCTTTGACAGCTGTTTATCAATGCCACTCATTTTCATTTTACTAGTGCTCCTCTGGTCCTCCAAAAATACACTGTTCTCATGAATTTTGATTCTGCTTCTTCAGCTTCTTGGTGAGCAATATCAAATGGTTTACATTTTGTTTCAATTTTTTCTCCTGAGTCGTTGTGCAACACTTGCTTTTCCCTTATTTTTCTTAATAATGCGTGTCTTCAAAAACAGATTTTAGTTTTTCATTAACATGTGTATCATATGTTGTTGAAGATTTTCAACCTTATTCCATAGTCTCAATATCTGATATGAAGTTAGTTTGGCACTTTCCAGAAACTGTTTTCTTTCTGTATGATATTGATAGCAAAACACTTTCAGCACATCACCAGTTGTAGGCCAAGACAATTTAACAATTGTGCACATCTTGTAAATGTCAATAAGCCATACTTCAGTTTTACTGTGAGTTAAACTAGCTTCAACTTTTGGTTTTGCCATGAGTCTCTAATTCTGTACTGTGTAGTCAGCATCAGAGAAACCTTACATGATTAACAGATTTTATTTGTCAAAATGACAGGCAATATTATCAAAATAACAGCAAATTGTTCAACAAACAACATGGCATCTGTGAACATAAACTATAAAACGTTGCTATAGAATATTTATTACTACAATTAAATACTCATTAGACAATTATTCAGCACATTATGAGCAGATATGAGTAAATGAATAAATGGCGCAATAACAAAACCAATAGTATATACTGTGCATTAGAAGACTGGGGTCTTGAGCAACCTCTAAATGTTGATATATTTGGCCAATTTTTGTTATGCAAGTTCTTAAGGACCAAAACAAACGTTTTCAGATGGTGTGCTATTAAATCTGAGAGAATTTTTTAATTCCTTCATGGACCACCCTAATATATACCCTATATAAATGTGCTTGTATATATATATATATATATATATATATATGTATATATATATATATATATATATGTATATATATAATATATACCCTATATAAATGTACATATATATATATATAATATACCATATAGGAATGTAATGTATATATAATATACCATATAAAATATAGATTACATACATGTATTTATATAACAATAAGAAAACCCTTCCTGTTGGTAAAATTGATGTAAAAAGAAGTTTATGAACTATACGTTTTATCCTTTTATTACCTATTTTCGTGAAGAAATATTTGTTATAAAACATTTTCTTACTTTGTGTTAAGTGGTGCATAGTCGATACTAGCCTTGTCTCCGATTAAAGCAACATAAATCAGACCTGTGGTATTAACAGCTGACGGAGCTGGTATAGAATTTTCATGCCATATAACATTTCTTTTACATCGGATATACAGTAATAGAAACTGTTATATACATGGAATCATTACAAGAATGTATTGGATATAACGTTGCATACTTTAAATTACGTTTAAACTGCTGGTAACTGGACCATTTTCCCTGTTCAATGGCAGCTACAGAACAGAGAAGAACCAATTGACCAGGTCAGCACAGCGTGGCTACAAACCATAGAGGCAGAAACAGATTGACCAGGTCACCCATATGTACTGCCACAAACTGTGTATGATCATCAAGACGCTGGTAGGTTGATGTTGTGACGGCCGTTGTAATGAGAGATATATAGAGTCCTAATACTGTGGTTGTGAGTCTGTGGGTACTATGGCTATTGAGTTGTGTTTCGAGTATCGTCCCAGTAACTCGAGCCCGACTCCTATTAATTCTTTTCTGTACCAAGAACTCAGGAATCACGACTATACGAAGCAAAACACATGACAGCTCGTCAATTAACAGCTTAGACACAAGAATGAACTCCACGACTTGACTGTTCATGATCGAAGGGCTAACTCTTAGGCCCAGACAAGAGCGGTATGGTTTGGATCGCAAAACCACACAACTAATGTGAAGTGAAGTGTGGCTACTAGCCACACTCAGGCTTTCTTCAGCCTCTAGGCTCCCACTTCTATAGCTTTCCCGCCAGTCTTTTCCCGCCATCATAGAACAACCCCCTCTAGGTAATTAAAATTCACCGCATTGAAAGATATAATGATCTGCCATGATTTTGGGGAGCAAGTTAATTTAAATATAGCTGCGAAAATATATAAATACAAGTCTGTCAATCGTTTGTAGACAATATTTGTAGAAGAGGGAATGGGTGAGAGGCAGAGATAAATTGTCTTAACTCAACCGTAGCAGTCAACATACAAACCAAAGAGAAACGAATCTACAGATTACCCATTTATACAGCTGAAAACCACATTTGGGCATCTCTACACATTTGGGCAGGGGGGACGGATGGTCTGAAATCGACGCTCGACTGTCTGTCGACCTGAAGAAGTAGTTCGATCTCTAGTGAAGACCACTGACATTTTTCAGGTCTTGGCTACAGTTCCCTTTATGTCTGCCGTGGTGCATCTATGGCCATTACACTCCCGGCTTTGTGGTGGGGGGTGAAAGGTACTAGAAACCTTAAAATTGTCCATTTCGGTGGGGGGGGAACAGATGGTTGTGTGATAAAACACTCAACTGTCCACCTGACGGTTCCTGATTTGATCACGGTGATGACCAATGGATATTTCAGGTCATGGTAAAGTCCCCGCTAGATCTCTCGTGGTGCTTCCAAGGATATGGTGGGGATGAAAAAGAGCCTATAAAAACCGTCACATTAGTTGTTATGGATCTAGAAGTTTCTCTCTGTGCTACACACACATTTGGGCATCTCTACACATTTTGGCATCACTACACATTTAGGCATCACTACATTTGGCATCACTACACATTTGGGAATCTTTACATATTTTGGCATCACTACACATTTCGGCATCGCTACACATTTGGGCATCTACATTTCGGCATCACTACACATTTCGGCATCACCACATTTTGGCATGCACTTTCAGCATCTACACATTTCAGCATCTCTACACATTTCGGCATCACTACACATTTCGGCATCACTACACATTTGGCATCACTACACATTTGGGCATCTTTACACATTTAGGCATCACTACACATGTGGGTATTGCCAAGACATCATCGATCAAGTACAACATTTTCTCGTGTGACTATCAGAAATTAACATGTGTTCTTACTTGACAGTAGTTTACTTTCTTGCATAAGAGCTGATCATCATAAAACAGCATGACATTTTACTTGTTATTTCATGTGTATCAATTTATAGCTATTGTACATAATAATTCTGATGATAAGTTCACTAAAATTATATTAAAATGGGACTTCAAAAACATTGTATTCTTTAATGTGCATCATGAATTTAATTCATCATTAGTGATTAAAGAATAACATAATTGACGTACACCTGGATACATCAACCTGAAACTAAGTGACGTACACTAGATACATCGACCTGAAACTAAGTGACGTACACTGGATACATCGACCTGAAACTAAGTGACGTACACTGGATACATCGACCTGAAACTATAAGTGTCGTACACTGGATACATCGACCTAAAACTAAGTGACGTACACTGGATACATCGACCTGAAACTAAGTGACGTACACTGGATACATCGACCTGAAACTAAGTGACGTACACTGGATACATCGACCTGAAACTAAGTGACGTACACTGGATACATCGACCTGAAACTAAGTGACGTACACTGGATACATCGACCTGAAACTAAGTGTCGTACACTGGATACATCGACCTAAAACTAAGTGACATTACACTGGATACATCGACCTGAAACTAAGTGACGTACACTGGATACATCGACCTAAAACTAAGTGACGTACACTGGATACATCGATCTGAAACTAAGTGACGTACACTGGATACATCGACCTGAAACTAAGTGACGTACACTGGATACATCGACCTGAAACTAAGAGCAGAGGTGGAGGGTGGTCTTATGTCTGTTGTTGTTTTATTCAAATATTAACTACCAATAAAATAAACATTCCTGAGTTGCAGTTGAATCGGAAACGGGCGGTCTCATCGTATTTCACGAATTATTAAAATTGATTTCATTAAACTTATTGATGTTTTTAATTGAAACTTATTGAACACCAATCCATCGGATTTTTCTGAATTAAAAAACACAAACAATGGCTTTTCTTTCAGTCCCATTAAAATACATTTTTTCATAATTCAAAGGGATTGTATATATCTAAATAAAATATTGTATAAAAAAGACATTCTCCTGTGTTATTTAAGAAATCCTACTGCAAATCAAAAATCAGATATTAAACAGATTGCGTAAACCTGGTTTGAAGCAATGTTTTCATCGCCGCCATTTATGATATTTACTCTCATCAGTCCATTCATTGATGAATAGAAATGTGTATTGTCTCTCTAAGCCCCTAGAAACCCATGAAGTCATGAATTAAATAATATATTATCGCTTTTAAATATTTACAAAGCAAATTGAAAGCTTTATTCACTATTTCATGTCTTGAAAGAACAACACAGAGGTGTAAATAGCGTCATTGAAACCATTGATAACAACAATGGCGCGTGATTTTTATACAAAACCCGATGACATTTTATATAACAGTATATCAATATATTATAATTACAACTGCTGCAAAATTAGCTTTCATATTTATTGAAATTAAGACTTTCTAGTATTAAAACAAGTTCTGGTAGGACCACGTTGTAGGACCATGTGTTTCCTAGGACCACGCTGTAGGACCACGCTGTAAGACCAAGCTGTTTGCCTATGACCACGCTGTTTGCCTAGGACCACCTGTTTGCATAGAACCACGCTGTAAGACCAAGGTGTTTGCCTAGGACCACGCTGTAAGACCAATGTATTTGCCTAGGACCACGCTGTAAGACCAAGCTTGGGTGGCCCAAAATCATATGGTAAAAAATAAAGTTTCTCACATCTAACGGGGCACCCTCTTGGTGAGTTCCATTTGTCTTACTTAGTAACTGACAACAATTTCAGCTCCCTACTGCTATTGGAAGGGAATGCTCAAGAGTTACAAATTTTGCTATATTAATTAAAAAAAACAAACGCATTTTCGTTGAATTTTTTTTATTACATTTTCAAATCATGCCATTACTGTAATGTAACTGTTAAGTAACGAAAATGTCAACATAAATGTAAATTTGTAGAGTACTGAAGAGTCGAGTACATTGTCTAAACATTGTCTACACCGAAACAGCACAGATGGCAGACTTCTTAATAGTTTGTGTAGGGATAACTTTTCTGTTGGCTTCAACAACTTGAAAAATAAATTGCTTTTTCTTCCTCTTTTTTTTGTCAGCAGTCTATTATATTCCTCAAAAGTTTAACTCCACGTTCTGCAGTATCGTTGACCACACGCAAGTCATTAATGCGCTGCTTGTCCTTCTGGTATTCATCATTATAATTCAACTGTTCTGGAGGAAGAACTAGAAAGGAGTTGCCTATGTGTAGCTTTGTAAGCAGGTTCTGCGAACACCTTGTGGAAAAAGTGACCCAAGCTGACGCCTTCATTTGGAACGACAGTGAATCATCTCGAACATGTTGCTCACTAGGTTCTATTCCAAAACCTGTTATTTTTTCTGTTTCTCAATTGGGTGAAACTTCATCGGAAAACAATGCCAGGCTGACAGTCTCATCAGACAGATACCACATGTGTGATTCTGGAGAATTTTTGTGCTGCAATACTGATGTCGTGATCCCAACAGACTGATATTGCTGCAGGTCCTTCCAGAGCAAAAGATCTCCTCAGGTGCAGCTACTGCAGGTACTTGAATCCAAGACTTTTGTGTACAGCTGAGGTTCCCAAACTGTACACATCGTTTGTGTTGTCTCTTCCTTGGATGTAAGGCTGAAAATTTCTCTCTGGTGACGAAAGATTTAAACTTTGATGGCTTAGATCAGCTTAGCCGTCCACCTAACATGATGTACAGGGCCTGGTGCTCTCAGTGAATGGTTTGGTGGATCTCTAAGATGATCATTGTTAGTTCAATAAGTTCTTCATAATCATCTCTGACCTGTGACTTCAAGTCAACAGAAATTTATGAAGCTCACCGTGTTTTCTTGGAAAACACTCATTAGTTGAAAGCAGTTCCAACTTACTATAGTTGTCAAGCTTTAAGCGTCCACAAACTTCTTTAAATGTTTTGAAGATAGGTACGTTTGGTGAAGTTAGAGGGACCGCAACACAAACTGAAAGCCTTTGCCAATACCAGTTCAAGAAAATGATGACGACGTGCCAGCCACAATAGTTCTCGACCAATACGATTCTCAAGCAGTACACAAGCTCCATTGAAACGACATTGACAGAAGTGGTGTCGAAGCTCATAGCCTGGATGCTTTCTACCAGTGCCCACTGTTCTAGCTGATCATAAATAGCATCAGCAGTATTCTGTCTGCCCTAATTGTGTTCAGTTTAGGGACCTATTTTCACTTTCGCCATCACCAGAAACCAGCACTGGCAAGCAGTAAACTTCTCCAAGACCTAGAATTTCAGGTAAGATTTTCCATCTCAGTGTAGAACTAGAAGATAGTCAGGCTTGAAGGGAAACCTTTATATCTGCTGCTTGTTTACATATGGCTTTTTTCTGGCTCTTTGTATGGTGCTTCGTGAAACTGTCAGATGAAGGATCATGTCCCAGCGCTGCATCAATAGGAATCATCAATCGCAAAGCTTCACTATCAGACGTAAGAAATATTTGTTGATTTTCCGTCTGCACAATGTTCATATAAATAACAGAAAGATAATGTCTAAAATGAGAACTAGGTCAACATGGAATAGGTTATAGTGAAAAAAGTTGCTGTTCCACCAGTCAACAAAATCGAGTAAATTGCCGTAAGGTAAAAACAACAGAGACCTGTGAGCATCCTTCTACTTGGAATTTACTTATAAGAATTTTAACAGTATACTACCTAAGGCAAAAGGAACTTAAAAGGATGCCCCGGTATGTTGCACGAAGTTGGATTTTTTGGGCCACCTAACCAAGCTGTTTGCCTAGGACCACCCTGTTTGCTAGAACCACGCTGTAAGACCAAGCTATTTGCCTAGGACCCGCTGTTTTGCCCCTGCCTTAATGACCACGCTGTAAGACCAAGCTGTTTGCCTAGGACCATGCTGTTGCCTAGGACCACGCTGTAAGACCAAGCTATTTGACTAGGACCACCCTGTTGCCTAGGACCACGCTGTAAGACCAAACGGTTTACCTAGGACCATGCTGTTTGCCTAGGACCACGCTGTAAGACCAAGCTGTTTGACTAGGACCACCCTGTTTGCCTAGGACCACGCTGTAAGACCAAACAGTTTGCCTAGGATCACGCTGTTTGCCTAGGACCCCGCTGTAAGACCAAGCTGTTTGACTAGGACCACCCTGTTTGCCCTAGGACCACGCTGTAAGACCAAACTGTTTGCCTAGGACCACGCTGTTTGCCTAGGACCACCTGTTTGACTAGGACCACCCTGTTTGACTAGGACCACGCTGTTTGCCTAGGGCCACGCTGTTAGCCTAGGACCACGCTGTAAGACCAAACTGTTTGCCTAGGACCACGCTGTTTTGCCTAGGACCACTTCACACAAGACCAAACTGTTTGCCTAGGACCACGCTGTTTGCCTAGAACCACCCTGTAAGACTAGGACCACGCTTCACAAAGGCCAAAGCTGTTTGCCTAGGACCACGCTGTTTGCCTTGGACCACGCTGTAAGACCAAGCTGTTTGCCTAGGACCACGCTGTTTTGCCTAGGACCACGCTGGCGCCCTGAGACCACCCTGTGCCTAAGGAGCCCACGCACTTCTCGGACCACGGCTTGTCCATGGGTCAAATTTTTCTGTCCCATCATATCCTATCCCATATTGAATATAATCTGTCTCATCCCATGGGATTCCCTTGAAATCCCAATAAATCGCCAAAGACACCAATCATCAACTACAACAATGGCTGACAGTCTGATTACTGACGTAACGGTTGTGCCTCCGCTTTACGCAAACCTGGATAATGCATAAATCCCTCATCTACGCAAATCAGGCCATACTATTGGTGTGAATAGCTTGCGCTCCATCTAGTGTTTCTACCACATCCAGTGGCTAATTTAGACTGAGCGCTCTAGGCACGCGCCTAGCGCCCCAGATGGTTATGGGCCCCAAAACCTGGTTTATAAAGAAATAAAAATAAAAATCTGGTTGCTGTGAGGTTTTGGGAATTCCACAAATCTATAGTCTTTCAACCCGGTAAACAATGCGAGTTGTTGAACGTGGTGCGACTAATGTCTGCTTTGCTACTGACGTATTAATAAAGTTGCCGCTAGTGTTCGAAGTGACAAGTAACGTACGGTACGTACCAGTAGTTGGCGCACCTTACGTCTGAATTTCGTTAATAATTCTAATTCAAATTTAATTTTTTTGCAAATTGCAATAACTAATTGTTAATTGCCAGTTTATTACACTATTTTGATAATTTTGTTCTTGCTACCCACTACGCTTTGTGTGGATGAATGATCATTGATCATTTTTTCCTTTACTGTTGTAGCTGATTGCGACACAATCGTTTCATTGAAGCTATGTCTATGAGACTATATCCCTCAGGTGCAAAAAAGCGTGATATCAAAGAAAAGAAAAAGCAGAAAAAGTTAAGTTAACGAAGGCGCCTTGTTGACATTTTTAGCGAAACGACCAGCAATCCCACCGCAAGAAACTTCTCAAACAGAAATAGCAGCTAATGATCCAAGTCCAGTCGTCTCGGCAACAGTGGTATGGATTCTGAGCCCGAGCCAACAGACTTGCTGAACCTGAACAACCGGCTGAAGGTCCTATACCGCTTTAGAGGTCGTGAGTAGTGGCTGTTGATGATAACAACTGTGGTGAAATTTTGACAGATGTGGCCAGCGGGTGACAGAAACCATATCAATTATGTTTTGGATTTCAAACCAAAATATTGGCAACCATTCACGCGCTGGCATGTTGATGACAGATCGTGGCAGAAAATATTTTCGTCATTTGTCTGAACATAACTTTTACTTAACCAAGGCGAATGGCCAAAAGAAGACGTGAATGGTTGGTGTTCAGTGAAACTAGTGGAAGCGTGTATTGTTATGTATGTAAACTGTTTCCAAATAAAGCCTAGTCAATTTTCAACAAACGGGTGTTCTGATTGGAAAAATATTGCCGCCAAAATTTCTGAACATGAGGAATTCGTATGGCTACATTTAAGCAATGTGCCACTTTCGCTAAACGCTTGAACGCAAAAGGTACGTATTGACAAACAGATGGCCAAACAGTTAAGATGATGAAAGACGTACTGGAGAGAAGTTCTACGAAGGATTGTAGCAACTGACACTGTACAGTTCTTTCCTCTGAAGGCTTGGCCTTTCGTGGTCATGCCAACAATGACGGTAATTTTACCAGTTGCTTGAATTACTTGTTAAAATTTGACCCTTTCTTAGCAAAATCACTTGTGCACTGTACGGTAACAAGGAAGTGGTTATGTCAGTTATTGGTCACATGCTACTTGTGACAGATTTATTAAAATAATGGGCAAAGCTGTCAGAGATCAGTTTAAAAAAGAAGTAAAGAAATCGATATATTTCTCTTTGATTGTTGATTCAACACCTGATGTTAGCCACGTGGACCAGCTTACTGTAGTACTCAGATATGTTCTCATAGATTAAAGAACGATTTTAACTTTTGTTGGCATCATACTCCACCATCGCTCAATCTGAACAGAAGTGATACTGAACAATTTTTGAAACAACTGGGATTAGATATCCAAAAAATGCAGGGGACAGAGCTACGACAATGCTTCTAACATGTCTGGCAGATACTCAGGCTTGCAGGCTCAAATCAAGGCACCTAGTCTAATGCAGTTTACCTTCCCTGCCCCAGCCATAGCTTGAATCCAGTTGGTAATGCGGCTTCAAGAATCGTCGCTTTCAGCAGTATCATACTTTGACTTTATTCAACATGTTTATGTTTGATTCTCAAGCATCCACACACAGGGCAGAACATCTTAAAAGTCATCTAGTCAAAAATGGATGCACCATAAAGAAACTGTCGGACATAAGATGGTCAGCTAGAGCGGATGCAGTGTTTGCATTGCATCAGAACTACATTGGTATTCAGGAAGCTCTTCTTTAAGCAGCCGAAGATCGTGATCAGAAGGCAGCTGTAAGAAATGAGGCTAACGCTCTTATAAAATGGATCTTTTTGAAACTGCATTGATGATTGGGATACAATTTTACAGCGGATGAATGCAACCAGCAAATCCCTGCAAAATTCAAATTTCATCTTGAAGCTGGTGTAAATCTTCTAGAATCACTGAAGCTATTTATTAACAACGAAGTCCGAAACGATTTCACTTGCATTGAAGAGCAAGCAGCATTGCTTATGAACGAGGATCTCAAAGACTGTAAATGTCAAGATGATGTGAGCCGCAAGAAGAAGCGAAAACCGTTTTCTGATGAAAGCAATGAACCTGAAGTTATTTTAACTAGTCGTGATAATTTTATTGTTCTTAACACAGTAAACGCCATTTTTGATAAATTGATCACGGAACTTGATCACAGAATCGAAGCATACAAAGGTATACATGATTTGTTCAGTCTATTTTTCAAGGACAAGGTAGATGGCTTGAACACAAAGATCTCGGCCTTGATCGAAGAATACAAAGACGATGTTAATTCTGATACCACTGCCGATGAAATCAAACGGTTTTGCATTTCGCTAAAAAAGAAGGCGCTAAATCCGGTAGAGATGTACCAGCTTATAGCAGTGGGTGGACTACAATGTACATTTCCCAATGTGGAAACCCTTTTAAGAATCTTTCTCACCATTCCTATATCAAACGCAACTGGAGAACGGTCATTTTCTGTGTTAAAAAGGATCAAGAATTACTTGCGGAATTCCATCAGCCAATGTAGGCTGGAGATTTGTCTATTTTATGCATTGAATCAAAGGAGACATTGCAGTTAGAATTTCAATGCGCACATTGACACGTTCGCGAAATTGAAGAGCAGAAAAAAGTTATTTAACTGTAATAAACTGACAATTGTAAGTTCTAGCTAGTATGCATAACTATGTAGTATGCATGTTAAATAATACATGAGTGTTCTGACTATTGTTGTATTCACGATCATTTTTAAATGCCTTATAGGCGAGGGGCCCCAAATTGGTCGTGCGCCCAGAATACAGTTTTGGTAAATACGCCTCTGACCACATCTTTGGGCGTGACGCACCAAAATGCTAACGAACCATCTTAAATGATAAAAGATTATGTGTATTTATTTTTATTATCTGCTATCCTGGTGTCCCACCACGATATAAAGAACAGATTACGCAATACATATTTAAATGAAAAAAGAAGGTTTAAATCTTTAAAAATTAACAAATTTAAGGTTATCAGATTGCACATCAAGTTGCCATGAACAGAATACGATATGAACAGAAATAACAAAGAAATGTGAGAAATACTGTAATAGAAAATAACATTTGGCTTTTATTGTCATGTATATACTTAAATACAACATTCACAACACGATATGAAAACTACCTGAGAGACTGCTGCATAGGCTAGACGATTATGTATTTAAGGATATCTTACACAAAATGGTGAAGAATGGTGGGTATCTACGTAGGTTCCCTCTAGCTGAAAATTGATCTGACCTATAACCTAGACTACTACATCCTTGATTACAAGTGAAACATTCACCGTTCTCAAATTTAACCTGTGACGTAAACACGTTATTTAGAACACACAAAATAAAATAGACAAAGTCAAGTTTCGTTTTGGTTCGTATTATTGGTCCCAATGTAGCTTTTAAATGTGAACTTAAAGTCTAAATACCACATCTTTCTTTTACATAACTAAATACACAGATAACATCGTAAGATATAAAGATCGAACCTTTTTACTATGGTGATACTATTACTATGCAATTCTACTTAATATGGTGAATACTTACAAAACTATCACAAGGATATGCTGTAAAAGTTGCAAGATGTGTCAATGGACTCAAGAAATATATCGTGAGCCCTACTATGGCTGCAGGCCACATGTTCCCAGTGAAGTAGAGTTACCTGCAATATATGTTAAAAAAAAGTTATTTCTGTCTTCAAGTTTGTTTATTTTAATCAAGTACGAGGTTTGATTTTGCTATTCTCGATCAAATCAACTAATTCGTAAAAAAAATGTCAAAAAGTTTATGTCACTCATTAACATACATCACAGATACAAATATTTTTGTTTATATACATCGCAGATACCACATATTTTGTTTATATACATCACAGATACCACATATTTTGTTAATATACATCACAGATACCACATATTTTGTTTATATACATCACAGATACCACATATTTTTGTTTATAACCACATCACAGTACACACATATTTTGTTTATACATCATATACTACATAATTTGTTTATATACATCACAGAAACCAAATGTTTTGTTTTACAAAATCACAGATAGAATATGCTATTTCGTATCATGCTTTCAGTTAGTTCTATAACACAAACACGCACAAAGAGAGACGCGCCATTTTCATTTTACTTATTTTCAGAACATTCCCGTTGTTCTACTACCAAGCAGCATTTCAGAAATAGTGCATTCAGAGAAAGTCAGTGCCCTCAAAGACAGCCAGTGCTTCCAGAGACAGTCAGTGCTTCCAGAGACAGTCAGTGATTGCAGAGACAACAGTGCTTCCTGAGACAGTCAGTGCTTCCAAGAGACAGTCAGTGCCTTTGAGACAATCAGTGCTTGCAGAGATAACAGTGCTTCCTGAGACAGTCAGTGTTTCCATGGACAACAGTGCTTCCAGAGACAGTCAGTGCTTCCATGTAGACAGCAGTGCTTTCCAGAGACAGTCAGATGCTTCAGAGACAGTCAGTGCTTCCATGGACAACAGTGCTTCCAGAGACAGTCAGTGCTTCCATGGACAACAGTGCTTTCAGAGACAACAGTGCTTCCGAGACAGTCAGTGCTTCCAGAGACAATCAGTGATTCCAGATACAGTCAGCGCTTCCAAAGACAACAGTTACTCAAGATACAGTCAGTGCTTCCAAACAGTGCTTCCAATGTCTGTAAAGTGTGTAGAACAAAATTACCCTAGAACCAGGCTTGCGGAGCCGAGCCGGAGCCGTGGAACCGCTACTTTTGCTGGAGCCGGAGCCAGAGCCGAAAACATCTGGCGGCTCCAACCTTTTACAGCAGAATTTATTTTTAGCTTTAAAATTCCAAATTTGTTTGATTGTTCGCCTCTTACAGTTTGAAATGTTGTCATGTTTTACGAATGACGTGCACGCACATCACACCACAAAAAATCTTTAATGGGGATATTTTATATTCCTTTTAAATCTTGTTTACCCGCCGAAATTTTTTTTAATGGCATATAATTTTGTTAAATATAAAGTTAAAACATTTTTATTTCATAGAATAATTGTATCAATCATTTAAAATATATTTTACTACCACGATAAATAGAACGCGTCATTTCGTATATTATTTCACCGCGAATTTGTAATAGACTAAAAACAAAATGGTCGCTTTCTGTATTTAACAATTTTATTATAAACAGAATAGCTGAAATAGAGTAGATAAATTTATGAGGCTGTGGCTATTCGGACCCGGGTCCCAATAAAGTCAAATTGTTATTCGGATTAGTGACAAATATGCACTTAGCTTAGCTATACATAAACTTTATTATTTTTTTTTATTTAATGATAATTGTTTAAATTGTCTGGCAGTGGCTAAAATTCCGACTAAAAGGACTCGTTCCGTCTATAGATGTGCGCATGCATTTATCCCCCGTCGCGGTAAATTCTGTTTAACCGCATAAATGAGGGAATATTGTTCATAAAATAACATTATAATGTCAACTGATTATTGTAAATAAAAAAACACATTTAATAATACAACTATGTGTAAAGAAAAAAGTAATATTGAAATATTTCCGATTTGAGAATTAAAAAAAAATATGTATTAATGTCACGGAATTTCCCTATGACGGTACACCTAAATGAATGTTTATGTTGGGCAATAAGTAGTAAAGGTGCGACGAAGTGACGGTTATTTTGTTGTTGTTGAAGGAGAGAATACATTGATTGACTAACCTCGAAACATTGTTTGTATTCATTTAGGAGTATATTATGACATCTGGGGCTCGTCAAACTGGGCTGTGTATGAAGGTCAGCACAGGTACGTCACACGTGTACTTTATTTATTAACATGGATCCCAAATCTCAAGATGATTTGTTTGAATTGTACCGTCAAAAGGGGTCTCATTAGAACTACAAGGTGAGAAGTTAAGTGGATTTATTGAAAATTCAATGGCGCAGAGATGAAAAGAGCAGAAGAACTGAAGGAAGCGAGTAAGAATGATTGAAATTGAACTAGAAAAAGAAAAACTGTGAGGAGGTAGAGAAGATATCAAGAGCGAACAGAAGACAATATATACCCAGACACGTGGAGGCCGAAACTTCAGAATTTTAATGATCAGGTGGACCTGATGGATGCATACCTGCAACGATTCAGAATTCATGCAGAAAGCGCTGGTTGGCCAAAGAAAGAATGGGAAAAATTTATATATAATTTACTCTCAGGAAAGGCCCTTCAAGCATGCATGTCTTTCACCATGTCTGACTTGGAGGACTATGATAGGATGTGCGAAGATCTGCCTGCAGGTTCGGACTGACGGAAGAGGGCTACCGCAGGAAGAGTTCCATGAAGCTACACCTCAACCAGGGGACGCGTTCCACCCAGTATATGGACCAAGTACAGTTGTATTTTGACAGGTGGGTGCATCTATCTGGGGCCGAGCTAACTATACAGCTCTTCGAGATCTTGTGCTACGAGACAAGATTTTACCAGTCATGTGATTCTGTGCTTGTGGCGTTTCTCAAGAACGTAAGCCGACCAGTTTGGCCGTCTTGGTGGGAACTTTGTCAGCAATATGCAACGGCTCACCCAGAGAGGAGCATGGGGAGTTGAAAGTGTTGCCGAATCATCTTTCCTTTACGAACAGTTAGCAGGTGTCCAGGAATAAAGTTGGCAACCAGTGGTCGAGAGACCGTGATCTGTTTTTAATTGTGGGAAGGCTGGTCACATGAGAGCCAGCTGCAACCTGGAACAAAAGGATTCTAAATGCAGTTACTGCCGTAGATGGGGTCATAGTGCACGGCAGTGTAGGACTACTAATCAAGCCGCAGTGGGTATGGAGGTGAGTGCCGGAGGAGACAGGATGTCGTAGAAGCATATCAGCCGAGTCAGAACGTTCCGCGGACCACCGCATGGACTATGCAGGGTCACTGAAATGTCGTCGGGGAAAATTAGAGTTTTTTCCTGGACTAGTCGGCGATCAGAAGGTTAAGGAGTTCTACGGGACACAGGCTGCACCACAGCAGGCGTAAGACGTTGCTTTGTGTACCGCTAGCAATAACAGGAAGGACCCTATCATGTATGACCCTTGGGGGAACATTGAAACGTACCCAACTGCCGTCATACAAGTTACGACCCCATTCTTCTCTGGAGAATTAGAGGCCTGTGTGTTGGAGAATGCAACCGCTGATTTGATAATAGGGAACATAAGAGGTGTGCAACAACCCCTTTAGCTGGTTTACAGTTGTGGCAACAACATCATGCAGTTGATAGCCAGGCAGGGGCAGCGGTGACTTGAGCTCAAAGGAAACGAGAAGAGAAATGCAGTAGGAAACAACCGAGACATTATGAAGGCGATGTCATGTCAAACAAAAGTCAGGCATGGGAGGAGATGTCATGTCAGACAGAGGTCAGGGAGATGAAGGAGGCGGCATGTCAGACAGAGGGTATACAGATGACGAATGAGGAATGGCGAGGAGGTCAGGCAGAATGTTGAGGCGACCTGTCAAACGGATTATACGACAGAGTAAGGCAGTACAACAGAAGGTGGAGAAAATACAGAAGGTGAAGGATGATAAAGATTGTTGTCATGACGACACCGTAAAGATCAAGAAACATTCCGTTGACTACAAAACGCAAGAGAACGTTGATACAACGTTGAACGTTGAACTAAGCAGAACGTTGAGGCAGCAGGCCAGATTTCCGTGCAGGTACTCCAGGGCTGGCAGTGCAAATGATTCCAGAACCTGTGTGTTACAAAACAGCGGGATATCCACATCACGGGAAAGAAGTACTGGGCCTGTAGTACCTAGGCGACCCTTTCTTCTGGCTGAAGTTCATGAAGCGTAAAATATGTCTGGCCATCTTCATTGGTTTCATCGTAAAATATTTCACATTCAACAGGCTATCCAGCTCGGGAAAAACTATTTCTCGGCCAGCGAAGAGTGGAGAGAATACTTCGACCTCGGCAATGCTGAACAACATACCAAACCACATCACCTACATGAGCTGCACTTTGGCTGTGGTTTCATTTATCAAAATACTCTATCAGACCTTTACTCTGGCCTACAGGCACCTGGGGGTCATCACCATGGTCGCCTGTGAATCGTTCGACTGCTTCATACTTCAGAGAGGTCATGCACCCTTGAACTTCCTGAACAACTCGATCCATCAACGCCAGAGTAACCGATGGGTGTTGCTACCACCAGACTTCACAGTTATTGTGGAGGTGCTACCTGGGACCAGGTGGTGGAAACGTTATCTAAACAACCGAGAGATGACAGAACCGGCATCAAGGACACATGTGTTTGGAAGGCAGACGACAGCAGCCTAAAGACACCTACTTAGTAGTGAGTTGACATAACTATCGTTATGTTATTTGAATTTAATGTAAATTTTTCGTTATAATATATATGTATTCGATGTCATGTTACCATAATTGCCATTATTTGGTCATTTTATTTAGTAATGAATACTAATTAGGACATTCAGTTGGATAGGATACATTTAAGTTATTTGTTTATTGAAGGAAGGTAATACTCAAGAACTATTATGTTATTATTTGGCATTTTTGTTAATACGTATATTCAATATATTATATTTCTTGTTAACATTGTATATGGAAGTTATTATTCTCAAGTGCACTAATGGAGGTTTACTGTTGTGATGGTGGTTTGTTGGATTTTGCAGCCACATCGGGATTGGGTACTTGGGGTTATTTTGTTCTTGATGATGTTATTGATTGTATTTGGTTATCCTTTTTATAAGTAAAAAAAAAAAACAATTAGCATTGTTTCTGTAAAGGTGGAGGTATGTCACAGGGTATTCCCTATGACAGTGCACTAAATGAATGTTTATGTTGAACGGAAGTAGTAAAAGGTGCGACGAAGTGACGGTTGTTGTTGTTGAAGGAGAGAATACATTGTTTTGACTAACCTCAGTATTGTTGTTTGTATTCATTTATAAGTATATGTATTAATTAATATAGATTACACAAAATGGTAACTGTTTCAGAATATGACACTTGGGAGACAGGAGGCCTGGATCACAGCAAGTGTGTTGTTTAAAGTAGTTCAAGATGGATTAACCGTCTTTCTCTCTCTCTCTCTCTCTCTCTCTCTCTCTCTCTCTCTCTCTCTCTCTCTCTCTCTCTCTCTCTCTCTCTTTCTCTCTCTTTCTCTCTCTCTCTCTTTGAACTCTCTCAGTAATCTGCGGGCTGGGACATAGTGTCTATAGCGTGAGATCAGGCTTGCTGTGTCTTACCATCTGGAGACACCATAGAGCCCGATGGCCAGCAAGCTTCGGACTGGTCTACCCTGTGGTCTGCCAGTCCGGGGCATTCAAGCAAATGATCTACGGTTTCCTTCATCTCCCTGCAGTGTCTGCAAGGATGTCGACATTGGCCTCAACCTCCCAAAGTACGCGCCAATAGGAAAGTGCCCAGTACGGAACTGGGCAATTGGCACGCCTGCTCGACTCTCCTAAGCTTCCACCACGGTCACAAATCCTCTGGGATGCACTTTGTATAATCATGTTCAGGATTATCTTCATTTCATAGCATTACCATCAACCTGTGGTTTCGAACTCACTGTCACCAAGGTGCCAAGCAATCGAGATTCAGAATGAATACCATAGATGTCCGGCAATTTTTTGATGCAGCATATCACCAATATCAGGATATTTGTGTTTTTCCAGCACATTGCCACTGAAGGTATAGCCCCTCCCTCACCCAGTGCTCCATACAATGATTTTCTTCTCCTCAATGAATTCCTCAACTATTCAACCATAAATGAGGTGATTTGGCATTGTTTCGAGATAAACGCTTGTACAATTTGTTTCTGCAAAGTCAAAGTTACTGTTTCAAATCCTAAAGTTGCCAGATACATTTCTAACAACAGATCCAGATTGCTGGCATTTTCAGGAGGGAGTTTCAGCAGGCTATGGAAACCGTTCTCGCTCTTAAGGTCGTTAATGATCATGCCAAACGCGGAGTTGCCCTTTTCAGGAATTCACAAGGTTGTTACATGATGAGTCACAACTTCAGTTTCTACTACAGGTTGTCCAGAATCAACGAGATATGTAGCCTAATAGCAAGAAGGAGACACTTGCAGCTTTAGCGGTATCATAATTTAGCAGATAATAACATTTTTCTTCAAACTTCTTTTAAAACTCATTTTACTAAATTTTTACATTAACATTTCATTTCATTTACTCATTTACCAAGCAGTGTTAGTGTGTGACTTGTATTATTGCATTAAGTTAATCAATGATCAAATAATAATAAAAAGTCTGTGTTCGTTTTCCCAATAACTGGACTTTCATATCCGCCATCGATACAGACACTCTAATGATAAGATAAAGGTCAAGTTTTATAATGTTTTTACGATAGAAACTACCAGAAGGTTCAGACGGAAAAATTCAATAATTTTTATTTTTAAGCTCCATCATAGTGTCAGTGAAAGACTGGCAAGACATTTTTGTTGGTCTTCTACTTCACGTTGACTTTCGTGTCGAATAGCGTCATCATGTCTGAGCATGTAGTCTAGCAGTTTTCATTGCTGCTTTTCGAGCCTGAAAATTTTAACAATCTGTTCTCTTTCTCGTTTTTATTGTGCGTCTAGCTCTAGACGCCATGCATTTTCATCAGGTGCCCCTCGTGCTTTTCGTACCGCTTGGCGCTCTCCTTGTTGCTTTCTACGTTGCTACTCGGTAATGAGGACGCTTACTGGCTGTTTGGGTTCTGATTGTTTAATGACCGTGGTTGCTCCTGTTCTACTCTGTAAGACATGGTGGTCAACAACTTCTGTTTCACGCACCTGTCGATGATATTGAGTCCAAGCTTGGTCTCTCAGATTTTATTTCAGCTTCTTGTGCCGCCATTTTACTTGACGCCGCTTTCTTGCTTTGACAGACGGTTTTTCCAGTCGCCATGCACATTCCTATGGGATGTCTCGAGCTCATAGTGTAGCTTGACGCTCTCGATGTTGCTGTGGTGAGTTGTTTCTATGATGCCGCTCTCTGGTTGATCTGCCATTGGGTTCTAACACACCACCTGGCTTGTCTACGTCCAACATGCCTATATATTTATATATCTCAGGATACCAAATAGACAGTATAAAGATTTTAAACGAAAATTTACTTCATAATTTACTTCAGAAAGATAGAATAGAAAGAAATTTAAAAAAAGATTAATGGGTTACACATTACAATATATCTTCTGAAATAAAAAAAATCTTTATTATATAGAATGTATGTCAGAATACGATGTATTTACTAATAATCTATAAACTAGCTGTACCTTGCAAAACCTTTGCCTTGAGTTATATCCCCTTAGACTTGATCTGTAGGCTCGGTTATTTTTGGTTTCGGGCAGATGATTTTTTTCATGACTGTATTTTAAACTGGAATACTGTTGTATTAATTTCTTTACTTTCGATTTAACGCACACTGGAAATGATTATTATTATATATATAATAGCGGTCTGGATTCTGCGTTAAATCGAAAGTGAAGAAAAACAAATTCAAAATGCATTACGCTTTATATCTATTTAAAGACTAAGGATATAAAGTTAGTTGCTACCAATAAAAGCGTTAAATTTGTTTAATTTGTTTCAATTTGTGACGTGGTCTTAATCTTGCCAGCAAAATATGGTAGTAGCCATATTTGCCTTTTAGACCACATGCTAAAGAAATATGTTCTATTTATTTCATGCCCCTGTATGATTTATTATTGTTACTAGTCATACCCGCGGCTTAGCATATGCCGCCCTATCAATATTATTATTGTAATTTTTTTTAAGATATGTAATCAAACAAAACTATATTTTATCATTCATTTTTGATTCCTCATTAAACAATCTTTTTTCTGGCAAGGTTCACAAAGTTTAATATACAGTTCAACAGGGTTGTTAACAATACTAAAAACAAAAATTATTGGCAATACCAATACCAATACAATTTTAAAACCAGTATTGCAATACCAATACCAATATTTATTTATTATTGCCAATACCAATACCAATATTTGGGTCATTCGAAAGATAAAAGCAAATACGTAATTCATTTGCTCTATATCACTTACATCGATAAACGATAACAACATTTTTGGCTGATTTAGATGATGTATTTTAGCAAATTTTATTCAATAGTTAACACTAGCTTCATCAGTTTCCCTCAAAGCATCCAAAAGTCTTTGACAACATAATAAACTACTATTAAATAGTCAACGCCCTTAACGTCCTTAAGCAGCAAGATTTTTAATATGTATGATGTACACATATTGACAGATTAATTAATTAATGGATGGATGAATGAAGCAAATGACTGTCATAGAAAAGCAAATGATACACCAACAGTTAAACATCACACTATGGTAAGCAGTCAGACCGAGTCAGTGGATTGCAGCATCTGGAAAACTAACGATAAACGATAAATTCAAGTAGAGTTCACTTGTTACTTGCCACCAAACTGGCGTTACCCTTGAACAGTAAAGTAAACATTTCAAATTCGCACTGATCAGTCGTGAACGAGGGGAAAATACTCGTCCTCCTAATGAAAACAGCCTTTCAACAGCAGCGCTTGAAGGAAGTCCTGTATTCAGGTCTATGTATATTTTACGGATATGTGGATAGGCATCAATGATGCAATACTGTCAGTGTCTGCCAAGTAATTATTAATTTCTTGATTCACATCAGGTGAATCATTCATACGATGTCGTCTGGCTGACAATCCATCAGAAGAAGTCTAGCTGATTATCTGTACCATCAGCAGCAGCAGCCGACGTTGCTTTCTGATCATTAGTCGTAGCAACCAATAGTGATTGTGAAACGCGTCTATTGAGTACTTCAATAAGATATGCGAACACTACAAATCATCATCCATCCAGTCCAACTTGAATTTGGGATGTAGGATGCCAGCTGAGCATCAATGCTGTCAAACATGTTTACCATATCGATGGCATTCAAAATTAGGGCTGTACCGAAATCCGATTCCGGTTCCTGTTAATCCGGATTCCGGCAGTTTTAACAAATCCGGTTCCGATTCCGGTTCCGGTTAAAATGTGCCGGATTTAAGCCAGTTTCTTCGTTGTTTGAAATTTTTAAAATTTTTTTTGCGCAACATATTTCAAAAATATGTTGCGCTACAGAGAATTAAATTAAAACAATAACTTCCTTTGCTTTTTAAAACTACAATAACGTCGATCGCTATTGATTTCTATATGTTAGTAAAAATATATTAAAAAGGAAGATTTGAATCTTATTTAGTCTAGTAACGACACTGGTCTTCCGCTAGTTTGATTCCGTGTTTTCCATAGCTATATTAAGCTATCAAAGTTTAAGTTCTTTAAACAGCAGACAACGATCTATTTTGGGTGTTTACAGTTTAAAAATAGTTCAATAATTTATTTTTCTGCAATTTTTTTAAATTAGGAGATTTTGTCACGATTTGGATAAAATTCCTCACATATTTAGATAAATAACTTGAAGATACATTTTAAATTGAACATTAAAGTGATATTGATTTAGATTTGACATGCATTTTAATTTGCGTTTTTATGGGAAATAGTCAGATAATGATTTAAAGGAAAGTATAAATGAAATAACAAGATTTGGTGACGTCACAATGGAAAATTAAAGAAAGATGAACTATCGGGTGGTATACAGTATATATATATATATATATATATATATATATATATATATATATATATATATATATATATATATTGGAATTTATTTATTAATAAACATGTTTATTAATTATACTTTCTAAGAATATTATTTACCCATTTCTATGTTTGATTCTAATTGAAATCAAGTTAAATTAGGTACAACTTTATTAAAATAGAATTTTTAAAACAAAGAACCTATTATTTTGACAGAGTTATCTTTCTTAACTCATGATTGGGGAAGGGGAGTTTTTAGTCACATTCTTCAAGATCTAAATGGTTAATACTGTTTTTTTTTTTGCTATATGTCTAGAACTTAAAAAAGTAAATTTTTTATTCTATTTTTCATTCTTACATCTTTTTTATGTTAAGGTGAGAACTTACCACTTCGTTCGAAGAGTTACTATTTAATTTAGTAAATCGGTTCCTGTTCCGATTCCGGCAGGATTCAAATATTAAATCCGATTCCGGTTCCGAATCCTGCAGAATCCAAAAATTGCAATCCGGTACAGCCTATTCAAAATACATGAAGCTAATGGAGAACAAACTACGACCCGATCATTCTTTCCTTGATCAAAACACGTTTAACTAGGCCTTCATCACGACAAGTGTTGGTAAAGGAAACCACCAATGTCTTTTTTAGTTTCACCCTGCAAAATATCTAGTGCACAGCAAACAGGCTTCATAACAACATTCCTCTTTAAAAATGTTTTCTGTACAGGCTGAAGTCTTTGCGATATCAAGTTCATCACAAAGTTCTGTCAAACTTAACTTCCATGTCACTTACACAGAGAATGTTGTAAACTCTGGTGACAGCATCATACATTGAATTCCACCGGGTTTCACCAGGTGTTACCAAAAGCATACCAAGTGAACTGCCCTGACGATACTTTGCAAATAACAATAAATACTCAAGAAAATTATTCAATGCAACCAGGAAAAAAGCTTGGAAAGAATAGAAAATTCTATAGAAAATAGACATTAGAGCACCTCTGTCGTCAACTGATTCATTACTGAAATGAATGTTAGGTATGTTACTATTTAATTTTTAGCTAAAGTGAGCTAATTCGGCAGTCTGACAGGATTATTAATCAAAATAAACATTGCAGCTTTATGTGCTAACTACAAATATAACAGTTAGTAGACCTATCTCTTGTTTTTCAGTGCATACGAATAATATCAGTTTCAAACATTCCTGTATTATTTATTTCTGATATTTTATGTTTTATAATAATTACATCTGCAAATAGAAAATAAAATTTATGACATTCTGAAACTTAGATCAAGTACAATTAAGCAAGATATTTAATTTTTATTAATGGTTTTCAGACTTATCTTTGTTAATTTTATGAAAATATAATGCAATTTTTAAATTTTTTTCAAGTGTTAAAATGATGTTTGTGTCTTAAAAGAAAGAAAAAAGCTCTTATTATGGCTCTCCCAATAACCCAATTTTCCACCCGAAGAGGGACTCCCGTTGTCAAGCACCTATCGGACATCAGTGACAGTTTCCTATAGGACCTCTCAGTTGCGGATCAGAGCAGCCCCTGAGTGACCCATATTGGATGGCGCATGCGCTCTAAGCCTCTAACAGAATCGGGAAGCGGCCATCTTTACAGTTCGATCGCGCTGATATTATTTCGTTGAAAAGGTTCATTTCAAATTCATTTGATTTGCGTTGCATTTTCGTTGAAAGGTCGGTTGATTTTAATTAAATATTACTTTAAAAACATTCTAATTTTAAGTTGTTACAAAATGCTCCTGTAATGGAAATATGTATAAAGTGGTATCAATCTATGTACTGGGCGTAACTGGGGAATCCTAATTTTACCAATAGAAAGTATTTTGATAAATATTATAGTATAATATAAATGTATATATATGATATATGGATTTTTACCCAAATACTTCTAAGAATTTCTAATTAAGATTATATTAATATTAAAATTACTTATATGTAATTATGTATATTACTTAACATAATATGATTGTGTATCCATTTTACTATGTATATAATGCCATACAATCTGTCATTGTAACTGTTTTTATCCAAAATTAAGATTTAAAAAAAGGGTGATAGTAAATATAGTTTTGCCTACCAATGAAATTTTCTATTGTGTAATTGGTGTAGGCATATTAACTTTATCTTGTCGTTAACCCTAAATAATTATTTTTATAAAATTTGCGTTTTATTTTATTTAAAATTTCACTAAAAGTCAAACATAAATTATACACAAACTTTGTAGGTAGGCAGAACCATTTACTTTTACCACAGGACCCACAATGTAAATCATCTTAGGGTTAAGGATATGATTATTGTTAGAGGTTTGGGTTAGTTAGGGTTAGTATTAGGAGTTAAGGTTTAGTTTTAGTTGAAGTTAATATTAGGGTTAGTAGATTAGGGTTAGTGTTTTTATACATATCCATTGTCATCGAAGATTGGAATAGTAAAATGTGGTCTCTCTAGGTCGAACTCTGAACTACTGCAGAAGGGGTGACATGCAGAAATATTTTGTAATTCAGTACAAGAGTTCGAAGATTGGTTTTTCTATCATACATACTTCCTTATAACAAGTGAAAATTTCTGCATATTACATTTATATTAATAATAACGGATTAATGGAACCTGATATTGTATTACTAAAAGCCTGCCATAGTGTCTACATTCCATTCCTTCTGTGTTTCTCAAATATGTTGTATTTGGTATTTGCGATTTTCAATTAACAATTTTCTATTAATTTTCAATGAACATAAATTTAATGATCTGTTGTTTCTTTAGAATGCCAGGACTGTTTGCAGTGGTTGTATTCATTGGTGATGGTGGAGAAAGACCTGAAAGTGTTGCAGTTGTAGCAGGAAATTGGTTAGATAGTGATGAATCATATTGTTCCATATACACAGCCAGACAATTGGACACCACACCAGCTTCATCTGGAATAAATCAGATGACCTGGAAATGCAAAGCCAACTCCAAGATCTGATGTTGCAAGAATGCAATCGCAGCAGTTAAAAAGTTGTTGGTAAGGCTGTTTTATACATTTTCTGCCTCTAAATTCATGTCAATGCCAGATGTAGTTAGAATTACCAGGCTGACTGATTCTGACATTCATTCGTGACAAACTGACAAAAAAATGTATTAAAATTGCTGTAAATGGATTTTTTTTTTTCCTTTTTCATTCATTGCAGGTGATAAAAAAATTGAAATTCTGCTTTCCCTCATGCTGGAACTGAAATCAGAAATGCGGGTACTACATAATCAAATTAGTGAGTTAAAGGAGGCGGCTCCAAGACATGCAACAGAGTTCATCATCTGCCCCATCTGGAGAAAATATATCGGTTGATTGGGGAACAAACATATGACTATGGCATTACTGCTGATAGACCTCTCAGCGATTTGACACTTCCAGCTAGGGCACCAGATCTTCATCTTCGATGATGATTGACAGAGAACAAGACAATGTTATCTTGAATTTCTTATGCCAGGTAACAATCATTTATAAATTAAATAGCCTACTAATAAATAGTAATAAATTACTAATAAATTCATTGGTGATTATGTATTCTATATTATGGAAGAAAGGTAACTTGTACTAATTTGTTAAGTTTTATATCATAAGAATTTTGACTATTACATGTATGGAGAAATTTATAATACAAACTATATTGTACTTTTACATATATGAAAAAAATCCCCTCCAAAATTTACATTGTTTTTACTTTCTGCAGGAGCTTTTATCAAGTTGTGTTCTTCTGGGAGTTACTTGATGCAGATAGGGAAATATACAAACAGCAATACTTTAACATGAGAAAAGACCTGAAAAGTTCCCTGTCGGAGTACTGGACTAAGTGACACCCAACGAGCTTTACATATTTATTGTTTAGTGCATGAGTATTTCACAAACACCAATTTAACGTTCATATTTCTCCACCCGATGTGCTATTCTATGGACTTTGGACGTGATCATTCATATCTAAGGCTCAGATTCAAACTAATTCATAGTTTTAAATACAAAATTTCCAGCCAAAAATTAAATATTCATTATTTTTCAGAAGAAAAAAGTGAATGAAATGCTGCCAAGCTTGTGAAAATCTTAATATAGATGAAAGAATATACAGTGGTAAATATAGTTTTAGTGGTAAATATAGTTTTAGACAATACATTAAAGCCAACTAAATGGGGGATGAATATTTGGGTTTTAGCTGATACATGCTGTAGAAATGAGCACAATGTTAAAATGTCTTTCACTCAATTTCAGGAAAAAAATCTTTATTTTTCGATAAAAAGAAATGTTCATGCATGTTTCACTGATTTTTAAACATATCTGTATATAATGTTATGAATCCTAAGTATATTGTGTATTTTTAGTGTAGATTTAATATGATCATAAGAATTACAGGCACATTGTTATAAAAAAAAGTATTTCTACCTTTTTTTTTTTTTAATTGTGAATAAAATTAAACACTGTCTTTTTTCTACATTTTACATAGCCCTACCACAAAATCATTATAAAAAGTTGTCTAAGTAATCTAGCAGATGATAAAACATTCTGCATTTTGGTCTCATATGTATAATACCTGTGGCATTTTATTCATTTGATTTTTTGTTTTTTGTTACCTGATAATTTTAACCATAAAGTATTGTGTTTTATATAAAAATGTCATAACTATTTTATTTATTGTTAGATTTCATTAAATTTGATGTTGTAATATGTAATTTTGACTGAGGAGTTTATTATAAGAATAAAATTAACAGTATATCTCAAGATTTTTTTTCCTTCTTTTAGTAATGATGTTTGTTTGTAAATTGTAAAAAAAAATATAACTTAATGCCAAATGTACTTTCTGAATGAGTTGATATATTATAAGGGGTGAGCAATATTATCAGGGAAGGGCCAAAAGTTCTCTAGGTCACAATATGACCATTAGAGGTCACCTAGGCGACTGCTGAAGTCAGCATCCCCTAGGTGCCCCCTAACAATTCCAGGGTGCAAATAATCGAGAGGTCACACTAGTGGCGCACTAGGTTCCCCTATTTATGCCCCTAAGGTAACCTCTATCTGTCCGTGAGGGTATTGTTTATTGGGCCTGTATGACTCTATTCACTGATCAAATATTTTGTCACCAGTAAGTATCTATTTAAGATATATTATAATTACTAAGTATCGAGATTAAAAAAGTCTCTATAGTCTTTGGATAATATTACAAATCAATCCAAGTATAAATAAAACTATTTAAATGCACCAAAGTATTCTTGGCGATGTTCGTTCAAACTTATAAAGGCTTCTGCAATTTCTGTAAGATTAATGTTATCAACCCAGTTCTTATGCGTGTGCAGAATAAGCAGATTGTTGAGACGTTTTTGAGTCATTGTAGAAGGTAGATAGGTTTAGACGGTGGAGGAAGTCGAGAACGTTCTTTCAGCTGCTGCAGATGAAACTGGACATGTGAGATAAATACGCAGCAATGTGTAAATCTCTGAAAACATAGTTTTTCCAATAGGGCAGTCACGAACACGTGACCAAAATCACGTGATAGAGTACAAATCGCCATTTTGTTGAACCAAGGCTACATTATGATAGCTACCGATAATAGTAACTTAATAAACCGGACAGTACTAATAACATTGGTAATGTACCTGCAAAAAAATTCCTTCTTTAAATTACTTTTTATTGCTGAGCACCATAGAGGGGATTAAATTTATATCAATAGAAAATAACTAAATTTGACCGAAAAAGAGAATAACTGCAAAGCACGATAATAAAATAGCTCTTTTTAGGTGATACGTTTATTCTCTATAACTTTAGAAACACAATAACTAAATTAATGTATAGTTTTCTAAAATTGTCTTGAAAATTCCTAAATATCAAAATAAATGCTTGGTGTAACATAACATGGTCTTCAGCAGGATTTGTTTGTTCGTAATGTGTACGCAACGTTCTGCTGTGTGATTGTAAAAAGAAATTTCACGAAATGGCCCATTATTCAAACAAAATATAATTATAATAGTTTTTTTAAAGTGACATACTTCCCAGTGATAAAATCTGACATTAATACAAGTTAAATTAGCTTAATTATTTATCCGTCATGTTCGCCAAGACACTATGACTCAGTATAGGAGCTGTATTTTCGGCCAAGCCAAGGCTAAGAACGTGAACGTCGTTTCATGTGGTTATAACTTAAACGTCATGATATTTACAAAAAAAGCTATGATATAGTGGTTTAAATTAGCTAAATTGTTATTGCATCATTTAATACTGCAGTCATCATAACTTATAAGGTCATTTAGTAAATAGTAATAAGGATCATAAGGCTGAGCACTAAGTCTAAGTGTTAAAGCAAGGCTAAGCCTAAGCATAAAAATAAATAAAAGCTGTGAAAATTATTTTTTATCAATAGTTAAACTTTTTGTTAGAAAAATGTATTTATTATTATAAATAAATGATAATTTTATTGCAGAAAAAGCTTTTTGCTTACATGGAAAAAAAGATAATTATTTTACAATGCATTAAGAAAAAAATAAAATTGGTACAAATACTCTTTATTTGATCAATGAACAATTTTTTTCTATTTTACTTAGGCATCTTAGGAACATAAACTAATGCCTTGACTGAAGTGTGCAAATCTGAACATGCAGAGTGTATAAGGAAGCCTGCAGTGGGACCACAGGGCTCCAGAGAAAAATCGAAAATAGCCCAAAGACCACTTGGAGAAGGTCTTGTGAGCAGGAGATGAAAAGCTGCAAACAGACATGGAGAATTGAAAAAGACTCCCTCAAAACAGAGTGCTCTAGAGAGTGGTTGCAGAGGTCCTTGTAGCAAAGTTCAAGTAAGTCAAGATTGTATAAATGGGGATGGGTGGTCGAGTGGTGTAGAATGCTTGACTGTTGACCAGAGGGTCCGGTTTGAATCTCACTGAGACCCTTTGGATTTTCAGGTGAAAGTCCCCAAGTCCACCTAGCTTTATATTGGTACCTGACTTTAAGTTGGGGAGTAAAGGCGGCTGGGCATTGTGCTAACCACACAATCCCTTTATACTGAAAGTTACTGAAATACTTCATCTGCCCAATGAGCCCTTAGGGACTTAAAGGGAACTTCAAGATTGTATAAAGCTGATTTAGTTGACATGTCATAGGGATTTGCTCAATGTTGGAACTAGAGGATCTAACTTGTGTTTGTCATTAATTATGTACCAGTACATGAAATTTAACTAATTATGCATTGTAATAAAATTTGGTAACAGAAAATTACAGATCTCTGTATACAGATAAATAATTTAATTTAAAATAATATAAGCTAAATTAAAAGCAATAGAACCATATTTACAGGCAATTTGTTTTTGCTTGGATTCCCAATAGTCAGAATTATAGATTAGTAATGGCTTTGAGCTATGGCGTTAATTATAAACCTTCAGTATAAAATCATAAATGTGCTGATATTTACTAAAACTAATTCACGTTGATTACATTCTTTTGTCTAGACATACTTTGTTACTGGTGCAAAGCTCAAAAGCTTCATTTTTGCCAAATGAAGCTATGGTATCAAGAGGATCAACCTTTACGATTCAATGTCTTTTTTTTTTTATTGAGGTATTTGTATAAAAATATTTATTGAATACAGTGTTGAATATTTCACGAATATTCTTTGTAATCTAAAGCACCAGTAAAAACCATAAAATTTGATGACCAATGATTAGTCACAAATTAGTGTGATTTATTTTAAAACAAATGAAATATAAAGTTATTCAATTAATTATAATGTTAACACATTTTTTATTGTTCGTTCTGTTTAGGAGTTGGGCAGGTGTTAGTACAGTGTAGAGCAAACAGGCGCAACTAGACCAAACTTTCAGGGGGGGGGGGGGATCTCTTGTATTAAAAAATCACATTTTTTATATATTTGTATTTTATTTTAAACAAATTTTGGTCTAATCTTTTTAGTTTTTTTTATTTTGGAGGGGCAAATGCCCCAATGCCGCCTCCTAGTTGCGCCACTGGAGCAAAGTTCACCCAGCTTTAAGTTCCGAATCCACCAAGGCGAAACACTTTCGCGCGGAACCTTTATACGAGTCTCAACTTAAAGAAACTCTTGTAGATACACCGGGGCCAAACGGTGAGCGCCGCAACAACTCAAGGAAACAAGATTTTTAATGATTACTTCTTTTTATGCTAGTGAAAAAAAGCGATACTTTGAAAAGCAAGAAAATACTGCATCCCGTGTGCCTTTTTGTTCTTATTACAAATAAATTGTCTAACTGGAAATGGAAAACTTGTTTTTTTTTTAACTTTTTATTCGATCGGTAGCGTTCATTTTTTTTTGTTTTAATGATCAGCCAAACATTTATTTAATAGCATTTATGTTTTCAGACAGCGCTTCGATCGAAAGAAATTTCATTTGTAGAATATGTAGATAGACGATGTATATTTTCCTTTCAGAAATTCATATACAAAGACTGCTGCCGGCCAAAACTTATAGTAATTCATGTTTTTCTGTCGAAATTCACTTTGTTGGTTGTTGTTTTTAATGAATATACACTAATGTGAATCATTTTTCTATTCGAATCGACGTTTCTAAGCAGCCATTTTGTTTGTTTATCATGACGGAAAATGTAGCTCTCCGAGGAAAAAAACTCTGCAAGTAGCGAAACTGAAAACTTTCGCTGTTCCACAGTAAAATTCTGACCGGTGTACATGTTCTCATTAGAATATCATTGCAGCCGAAACAGAGACGGAATTCGCAATGCCCTTAGATACCGGAATTTCGTCTTGGTGCCATTCACACCTTTATGTAAGCATCTGACATATTTTGTGGAAGCAAACCATCCAGGGTATTGTAATAACAAGACTGAAACTGATGAAATAAACCAGTATTAGTTTTTTTTTTTTTACAGTGATATTTTTTTAAACAACTTTTTTTCTCTTTCTAGATAAGTCATCATTTTGTCTTCCTGGTATGCATTTTAAATAAAGTTTCAAAAGTCCAAGAATTCCATTCATTTGCTGTTATGTCCATCAAAGATTGAGATTTTCTTAATGGATTTGTTAAGAATTGATTATGTGTAGTATGTTAACAAGATAATTGCTAATAAATATCTAATAGCTGTAATATGTGGTGTTTTTTTTTTTTTTACTGTTGTGACTGAATTTGTATTATTTATTAGACACACAGTGTTTTACAGTTATGTTTACACAAATAAAACATTAGCAATTGCACACATCAAACTTATTCATCAAGTGCACAATAAGAGACAATTCTTTTTCTGTATTGTTAAAGCTTTATTTTAATTAATTAATATTTACTGAATGTAATGCTAATTCAACTTTATGATCAGGCAGGGTGTCTATTAACAAAATCACAAAACATATTTATTTGTATTGCAAGTCGAGCACAGTTAATTTCTGGATAACCAAGAAGCCATTTGTTTTCATCCAGTTCCATATTGATATGTTGTGGTTCATTTGTTGCTGCCACAATTGATTTTCAATACTTGTCATAACCTGTTGTCCTTCATTTTCAGTGAACCGTTCATATATTGCTCCAATTGCAGCATCAATAGCCTGAAAATACTTCTGGCGAAAATATTCCTCAACATTTGGAAATTTGATAATAAATAATTGTATTGAATTTCCAGTCCCCCTAAAATTTTAACTTTGTAATTCATTTTAGTTTATATGTATCATTTTCATAATTCATTTGATTTATTTCTTAAATTTAATACTTGAAAAAAATTATAATTAATTTACATTTTACAGTAATCACATTATTAAGAGTTGTTGTGGCATATTTTCAAAAGTGTTGCCATCTGCCGAATGACGTCAATGTAATTTTTAAAGTAAATACAGGATCTTATCGGGCCGTTAGGTGTCAGCACTCTGACACTAAGGACAACACACACGCTAATACACAGTAGCAAAACCACTTCAAATATCCAAATCAGAAAACCAAACAAGGTATTCCTTGTTTAATGATGCTCAACTTCTCTAATATCAAAATACTAATTTAACAATAAGAATGTCAACAGCCATCTATCGAAACATTTTTCTCTCGTTCATTACCGATGCATGCGTTCAACAACCGCACCTTGGAGTATTCCCACTTTCTTCCTCTTTTCATTTTATCTATCACTTCAACTACTGACTGTTATCCCAGCACAGCTCGCACCGCCCCATATAACATTGTCATAAACTAATACAACCAAACAACTGATGCAGGGTCGCTTTATCAACTAGGCACAGCGGCACTGTGCCTAGGGCCCTACGGACTTTTCAGAGACCTGCAAAAGCCAGAACATAAAGTGGCTCAGTTCAGAATGCCAATAAAATGTAATAATGTTTGTATTAAAGTAACTATATAACCTGTGAGATGAACACGTTGAGCTGCAGATCTGTAAATTACAGTGTGTAAACTTTTCGGCTCTTTGTCTTAGCAAAGTCACACATGACGTCCTCAAATGTTTATTTAGATTTCAAATCGCAAAGTGCGGGTGCATTCTTGAAAAATATTAAAAATGAAGTTGGTGAGGGCCTACGACTTTGAAAGTGCCTAGGGCCTACGATAGACTTATAACGGCCTTGAACTGATGGACTCAGAGCTTCAGAAAGAGCAGATGCCGATGCTCATAAATTTACTTCATTGTTTGTGGCACAAACTCTCAAATTTGATGACATTAAGCCAAGATCAACAGGAGTTTTAAAAGTACAACCATATGATCTTTATTGTCCATCTTTGCAGACCAGCTTATATGATCGAATTTGCAAAGTGTGTCACTTATACTTTGCCTCACAAACAATGTTGAAGAAACATTCAGGACAACACAGAGCTCGGGCGCAAAAGAATGTGCCAACCCAATATTTTCCAGAATCAACTCAGATAAAACACCACCGTCCTTTGAGAATCGCTGCTAGAGAGCAAGAGAACTCATGGCAATTATTGGCAGAATGGAAAATGCACATTCAGAGGACCTTTAGTGGCTAGATGAGGATGAAGTTGATCTGTCTGCAATTATTCTTCCGGGAAACGATGATGGGGAAAGATTTATGTCAGTCGTAACTATGGATGAACAGTTCGCTTCACCATGAGTGGATGATGTCTAGTGAATATTTTTTAATTAAACATTATTCACAGGTCCACTATAAACATATTCAATATAGCACAAGAGCTGCTCACATAATTTGTCAATCTAGTCCTTTTTTTTAGTCGCATTGTTTGTTTCCATTTTTATTATTTAATCACTGGTTGAGGTCAAGTTTCGCTAATCTACTTCTTATCCTTTGTCGATAGAATGCATGAACGGAATATATCTCAAAGTTGACCTCACCCATTGTAAATGAAAAAGGTAGCAGATAAATGATGTTTATTTTTGTAATTGTTGACAATTAGTTTTTCTACTACTAAAGTCATTTAATAATCTGACAGTTCTTTTAATATTTATATTTTAAGGCAGTTTAATAGTGAAGTGCGTTTTAAGTTTTCGATTAAATTTTAATTAGTTGTTAATTAATTTTTTTAAAGTGTGATGTACTTTAGGGGGAGGGGTTCCGAGATTTGTGACACTTTGTGACGGAGGGGGGGGTCAAAAATGGTCAAAAATAGCGTGACGTACTTTATGGACGGCCCCTAAGTGCGTTAATTTGACCGAAATGCTGAAAAGTTCGAGTAGCGCAAAATCGATAAATAACTGAATTTCCCTATACAATTTGAAGTTAAAATCCGTTCATTTAATACGTAGCTCTTCCCACCCCCACCTGATCGCAATTCACACACACCCCACCCCCAGGTATATGTAAATTTGGTTAAAAATATATATTTACTAATGCATCCACGGTAGTGTTGTTTTCGTTGACGAAAACTAAAACCTTCGTTGACGAAAATGTTGACTTCTCGTCAACGAGAACTAAAACTAAAATTAGCAGCAAGACTAAAACTAGACGAAAACTGAAATTATTACAGAAAAAACGAAATAAAAACTGAAACTAAAATATAATTGTTGCTTTCGTTCACGAAAACTAAAACTAAAATCTTCGTTAACGAAAATGTTGACTTTTCGTCAACGAGAACTAAAACTAAAACTAAAATTAGCAGCAAGACTAAAACTAGACGAAAACTGACATTATTACAGAAAAAACAGAAATAAAAACTGAAACTAAAATATGACATGGGACTAAAACAACTTTCTTCCACGGTTTTCATGAACATAGCATTTGTCTTAGATTTCCGCTTCCGACTTTTCCTTCTCTTTCGATATATCTCTATTAAAATAGGAAAGAACGGCAGCATTCTCGTAACACAGGACTCTAAAAAGTATAATAATAAAATACACCAGTGGAAAAATTAATAATTGTTGACCTTTTCCATTAGATCTATTATTTGATTTAAAAAAAATGGTAAGTATCATAACTTAATATAATTTTAGTTTAATCACAGCCCCATCCCAATGTGTAGGCACTATGATAAAAATTTCAAAATTTTTAGCATTGCTTTGATTGTATTTAAAATGTGTGCATTAGGTAGTCCTAGCTGCAAGCTTTCAAAGACACCAAGGTTATGAATTTATCTTAATATTAAGAAAAGTTATGAAGTTTTTAAAGTCCTTATTTATTCATTGTACCTAAAAAAAAATTTGTGATCGAAATTTTGTGATTTTACAACTAAAACACGGATAGCTTTTAAGCCATTGAAGATAATTTGATGAAATTTTCAGTGTGGTTACATCTACTATTCCTCTTCAATAATATAAAAATGATTACAATTAGTGACATTATATTATATAAATATATATATAACATTTAGACCACAATGAACAAGGATGAAAAAACACTGAAGGATTGTTAAGAACAATTGTATTAAAATTCTTGATCACAGAACTTACTGAAACTGATTCATCAATAAGACATAACAATAATTATAGATAGAAATAATCAAATAATAAGAAAAGATACAAACAAAATGTCGAGAAAAACGAACAAAAGTTATGTTCATTTTATAACCAGACAAAAATTCATGTATTGCAGAGATTGATTTTGTGTTTAAAATAAAGAAATCAGTCATAATAACTCTTGGTTAAGCCATGCATTTAGAAAAAAAAATAATGCTTTCGCATGCCTGTGATAGAACGAGAGAAAAAACAAATGAGAGACAAGTCACAAATAATAATAGACTTTTCCAATGATTCAAATAAAATCCATTATAGTTCAACATAGTTCAACTAATCTAGTAGGTAAACTGAAAATGTATTTTAATATGTATATATTTGTCTATTTTTTAGCACACTGATATAATTTATTTTTGGAATGGGTGCCATGGGGTTGATTGATTTTTAACATGAATATTCAAAATAACCCAATTCATATTTCTTTAATTTATATCTTTATTGCCATATCTTTTTGGTTTATATTTTAAAAAAAACTATTATACCTAAAAACCATAGCTAATTTAATTGACAGAGAAGCCTGATATTTGGCCTCTATAGTTGTTACAGCTTTTCTATCCGTGGCACCACAGTGATGAGAAAATTCAATGATTTGTTGCTGCAAGTTTAGTAGCTTTGGTGTTAATCAGTCCATAGTCTTATTCAGATTGAATATTATTTTCCCTTTTTTAAAGCCCATAGTTGCATTTCGAGACCTGTGACATTGAGAGTCAAACATTCTCAGAGCTATCTCACTATTCATATTGTGAAGAGAAGCAGAAGAGGTTTTCTGCTGGGTTTTAACCTTAGCTTGAATTGATGCCAGCCAGTTCTTTATTCACCTCTTCCACATATTTTGCAACCTCTGCCTTTCCTTCAGACCAGCAGTGAAGGATATCAGACTATGCCGTAGAGGGCAACAACAGGCATAATGCCAGGTTGGGGTTGTAACAACCTGTATCAGGATCTGCAGGCTGAGCGCAAAAACGGAGGCACAATGTCTGGTTGGGGGACTGTACCAGCCAGTTGAAGAATATCAGGGCATTACAGCTGAAGCTTAAAAACAGGCACAATTTCGGAATATTAAAGATAGAGGCCTCAAATTTTCAATTTAGGTACATTAATGCAGATAATATTGCATAGTTTTTGACTGTTTAAGATAGACATCTCAAATTTCCAACCTAATTATTTTGATGTGTTATGCTAATATTACGAATTTGAAAGCAGAGATAAACATTTGTGCTTTAAAACTATCTTTTGAACTATTAAAGATTTGAGGCCTCAAATTTTCAATTGAAATACATTAATGAATGGTAATTAATGTGCCTTTTTAACAGTTAGCCCTGATCTAGAAAAATACATTCAAAATATTTTTTTTTTGTTATTATCTGACCCAAATGAAAATTAGTATTGTAGAAAATATATAACTTTTAGATTTATTTAAGTTAGAGCCTCACTTTTTTACACTTTAAAACAGCACATTGAGAATAATTAATTCACGGCATGTGACATCTGGCAAAGGCATGACCATTAGTAGCACTAAGTTTCAACACAAAGAATACGCAAAGAAACATGGATGTCACCAGATGGGGTGACGAGAAATCAAATAGATCATGTGCTAATAGACAGGCGACATGGTTCACATATTCAAGATGTCAGAAGCTTCAGAGGAGCAGATGCCGACACAGACCACATATTGGTCAAAATAAAGTATAAACAAAAAATAAGTAGTTTTCTCAACACAAAGAAAGCAAAAGAATAACAAACGAATTTGACTGCGAACAACTAATAAAAGAGCCACAAACAAAAGAAAAGTATGCACAGGTAAGCAAGCTGGAACATGCACACTATGCGCACTGGACTGACAGATGACTTACAGAAAATCGATGACTTCCGCAAGACCGCAGTCATCGATCTTGGGCTGCACAGACTAAACATCGATGGCAGCCTTACAAAAACGCGCCTCCCAGAGATCTTTGAGGGAAGCACACTATACGTTTATTTGGCAGGGGAAAGACGTCGAGGAAATCTAGAGAACAGTCGGGTTCACCATCAAGAACACCCTGCTCCAAATGATTCCCATGGCACAGAGAATCCTTACCCTGCGTCTTTTCACAGCATCTGGTACATAGCCTCCTCCTGCATCTATGCATAACCACCATGAGCCAACACGGAGACTAAAGACCAGTTCTATGAGCTACTAAACAGCCCCATTGCCGCAGTCCTGCGGAACACCTCTACCTTCTGGGGGATTTTAGCACTCGTGTTGGAACTGACCATGACTCTTGGTCAAGTGTGCTGAGGTCACCATGGCATAAGAAAATGAATGAAAATGGCCAGAGATTACTTGAACTCTGCTGCTCATCACGGCCTATACGTGACAAACACCTACTTTCAGAACAAGGCATGTCACAAGGTGTCCTGGAGACATCAAGATCAAATCACCAGCTCCAGTTGGATCTGATCATCACCAGGCGCGACTCTCTGAATAACGTTCAAAACACAGAGCCTACCTTAGCGCCGTTAACATTACAGGACTGCTCCCTCATTGCCTCCAAGATAAAGCTCGCCCCAGAGACTCCATCACTCCTAAAGAAATGCCAATAAAAATCAGCACCAATCAGACCACCAACCTAACCAAAAACCAGGAGTTCATAGCAAGGCTGGGGGAACCGCAAAGCTGCAACCAAAGAGTCGAATAGAAGATATGCTGAGTTCGCTCCGGAACACTATCTACAGAGCTGCTGCTCTGACATAGCATTCAAGAACGCAAGAATGCGACTGGTTTGAGGCAAAGCGTTGTTGAACTAGAGCCTGTCATTGATGCCAAGAGAAAAGCACTGATAAGCTACAAAACGTGACCAAGTCACGCGCAATCTTCTGGAGCTGAAGGCTGCTCGGAGAAAGGTCAACCAGACTGCCCGTCGCTGCGCAAGCTACTGGCTTCAACTGGCGTATAACATCCAGCAGGCATCGGACACTGGCAAAATAAGGAGGAGGATGTATGAAGGCATCAAGCAAGCAACTGGCAAATCATTAAAAGACTGCACCCTTGAAGTCTAAATCAGGGGAGATCATCATTGACAAAAGCAAGCAAATGGGCAGGTGGGTGGGACACTATCTAGAGTTGTACTCCAGTGAAAACTCTGTCACACAGAGAGCATTGGACTATAGAACTTGACTGTCCTGAAGGAGCTGGATGTTGAACCTACCATGGACGAACTTCAGTAAAGCCATTGATACCCTGAACAGTGGTAAATCGCCGGAGTAGGAAAACCTGCCTTAATGAAGTCACTCCATCAGCTCCTCTGCCTATGTTGGAAGGAAAGGCAGAGTTCCGCAAGACATGCGCAACGCCAAGATAGTCACTCTGTACAAGAATAAGGGGGATCGCAGCGACTGTAACAACTACAGGGGTATTTCATTGCTGAGCATTGTAGGCAAAGCCTTTGCACATGGTCCTCAACGTCTCAGGTTCTCGCAAAACGCGTGTACCCTGAATCACAATGCGGCTTCCGACAAGAAAGATCCACTGTCGACATGATATTCTCAGTGCATCAGCTCCAGGAGAAGTGCAGAGAACTGCAGATGTGCTGTACATCGCCTTCATCGACCTAACCAAGGCATTTGATTTAGTAAGCAGAAAGCGGCCTGTTCCTGTTACTGAAGAAGATCGGCTGTCCACCCCAGTTTGCTCAACATCATAACATCCTTTCACGATAATATGCAAGGGGGAGTAGTCAGCTGCGATGGGGACACTTCAGAGCCCTTCACAATCAAAAGCGGAGTCAATAAGGCTGTGTTCTAGCGCCTACACTATTCGGCATATTTTTCTCTATGATACAGATTTTTGCATTTAAAGACTCTACAGAAGGTGTCTACCTACATACCAGAAGTGACAGGAAGCTGCTGAACATGGCCCGCCTAAGAGCAAAAACCAAGATTAGCACTATCCTTATAGAGACATGCTGTTCGCAGATGACGCAGCCCTGACAGCACACACAGAGGAACACCTACAGCTCCTGATGGATCGCTTCGCTCAAGCATGCAGAGAATTCGGACTGACCATCAGCATCAAGAAAACCAACATCATGGGTCAAGGCATCCCAGCACCACCCTCAATCACCATCAACAATGAAGTTCTGGAGGTCACCAACAAGTTCACATACCTGGGCTCCACCATCACCAGCGTCATGGCCAGACTAAGCAAACGAGTATGGTCTAACAACCAATTGACACTGAACACCAAATTCAAGGTATATGAGCATGTGTTCTCAGCACTCTTTTGTATAGCAGCAGCCTGGACTACCTATACCAAACAGGAAAAATCGACTCCCAGAGCTTCCACCTCCACTCCGGTAACACATTCTAGGCATCAGATGGCAGGACAAAAGCACCAACACTGCCGTACTCAAACAAGCCAGCTCACTGAGCATGCATCTCCTTCTGTGTCAAAGACGTCTACGCAGGCTGGGTCATGTGCATTGAATGCAAGATGGACGCATACCAAAGGACATCCTATATGGCGAGCTTGCCACTGGGCATCGCCCCGTTGGTCGCCCGCAACTGCGATTGAAGGATGTCTGCAAACGCGACCTCCAAATTGACCGGCATCAGCCTCGACAATTGGGAACAGCTCACCGACGACCGGAATGGGTGGCGACAGGCTGTTCTAAAAGGCATCCTTAATGGTGAACAATTAAGGAACCAACGGCAGAATCAAAAGACAGAGAGAGGGAAGATCGCACGGTCAGAAACAGGCCCTCAGTCCTCCATCCCAGCCTACATTTGGCCACTGTGGAAGAGTCTGTCAGTCCATGATCGGTCTGCTTAGCCATTCAAGAACCTGCTCTCAAAACACGACTAGATGACTAACCTAGAGTGGTACCATCATCTTTCGATATGGACGGTTTGCCTACTACTGACTGCGAAAAACTAATAAAAGAGCCACAAAAAAAGAAAAGTATGCACAAGAAATTAAAAGCAAACTAGAAACACTAACAATAGATAATACTGTAGAAAATCTAAATAGCCACTGGGAAAAGATTAAACAAACCATAAAAACACAGCGGAAAGTGTCATAGAGTACAAGCAAAAGAGAAGAAAAGAGCCGAATGGTATGACGATGAATGCAAAAAGAAGTGGAAGAACGAAACAAATTGAGAATGATAATGCTACAAAAAGCAACCAGAAAGTCAACTCACATATACAGTGAGGCTAGAAGGAAAGGCTACTAAAATTTGCAGAAAGAAAGAAAAAACGTGAATGGGAAAAAGGAAAACTAGAAAAACTAAGGAATTCTCAAAATAAAAAGAAACAAGAAAAATGTACATGGTCATCAAGAGAAAGTAACGGCTTTCAAGCAAGATCTCATGTCTTAGCAAATCAGGCGACCTCCTTACTAGAAAATGAAATGGTTCTAGAAGGTGGGCGGAATATTTTGAAGAAATGCTGAACATTAATACTGACAGCAAAATGATGTACCAAACATTGCAGAGGATGATTATTGCAGAAATAGAAGAACCAACCATAGAAGAAATAAACAATATTATTAAAAGACCAAAAACAATAAAGCACCAGGAGAAGATAACATAAATGCAGAGTTACTCAAATATGGAGGACACACACTACATAGAAATACACAGGATGGTCAATAAAATATGGAAAGAAGAGATAATGCCAACAGAATGGGAAACAGTTTAATAGTTCCACTCCACAAGAAAGGTTCAAAACTTAACTGCAACAACTACAGAGGAATCTCACTTCTCAGCACTGTTTACAAAATACTAACAAAAATAATAGCCTGCAGAATAGGGATTTTCAGTGAAACAGTATTAGGTGACGACTATCAATGTGGTTTCAGGCCTAGCAGAGCAACCACGGACATCTTTTCCCTTTGAAACACTCTAGAAAAATGTTATGATCATAATATAAACCTACCAGCTGTACATAGATTTCAAGATGGCTTATGACAGCATCAATAGAAATTATCTTTACAAAACATTGCAGGAGTTAGGTATCCCCAACAAGCACATTAGACTAGTACGTATGACATTAAACAACTCAAGAAGCAAAGTGAAAATACAAGGGGAAGCTGAAGAGATTTAAAGTAAACCAAGGGCTTAGACAAGGAGATTCCTTTCGTGCATACTTTTCAACAACCTAGAAAAAGTCATAAGAAGCGTACATTTGGATAAGCGAGGAACTATAACACACTACCTTAGAAGTGAAAAAACAAAGTCTATGAAAACAGGAACAATATTTACAGAACCCATCCAGTACCTTGCATATGCTGATGACATAACATTGATAGGAAAGCAAAGCAAGGATATAGCAAAAGCATACATAGAATTAGAAACAGCAGCTCAGAAAGCAGGTTTAACAGTAAACGAATCAAAGACTCAATACATGCTATTACAAAGAAATGAAAAAGAAAGAAAAGAAAAAATTTCAAAATCACCGATAAAGCATTTGAAAGTGTAGAAAACTTTAAATATCTGGGATCAACCATGAGTGAGAAAAACGATATAATGACAGAGATCAAAAAACTGAATGGAAGTAAGGAACAGAATATATTATACACTACATATAATACTGAAAAACAGACGGATCTCCAGAAAACTTAAAAAAATACGTATACAAGACAATGATCCGACCAGCAGTAACATATGGTAGTGAAACGGACCATCAGAAAATATGCTTAACACCTGGGAAAAAGAAAATATTTAGGAAAATATGGGCAAGTAAAGGACAATAACGGAGTGAAGTAGAACCAATTCAGAGCTGTACGAACACTGTTGGCTGGCATTTTCATTACAACTTTATAATTGGTGCATAAGAAAAGACTACATGGTCAGAAAATTTCTGCACCAATTTTTAATACACCATTTCATATTGCAGCTTCAATTTATTGGAATAGCCGGCTTGCCTTGTTTCATCACATTCTGACAGCTATTATGATATGAAACTTTGAAATGCATACAATTCCAGTCCCAGGCACTCGTCATTTTTATGACTTTGCAATCAGCGCTTTAACAAGGATTTATGTGCTTTGTTTAAAAATGCATTGAAACATTTACCGCAATGTTTTAATTTAATTTGCATAGATAAAAAGCTAGAAAAATTCCCGCTAAAAATGCTACTTGACCTACTCAATCTTTATTTTCTCCCTTTTTTTTAATAAAAATAAAAATCAAGTTATAATATTATAAAAGTAATTTTGAATACAGTTTTAAATTGAACTATCTTTTATGAATTGAGACAGTCAAAAAAATATGGAGTGAATAAATCACCTGTTAAGCAGTTTTTTCATGTCTGTTTGGTCTACCCACTACAAATATATGCTAATACAGTGAAATGTCGTTATAACGAACGTCAGTGTAACGAATTATTCAGTACAGCGAATTTTTTTGCCCCTTCCCTTCGCTTATATAACATCTGTTAAAAAGTGTCGTTGTAACGAATTTCGTATTTTCAGTATTGCGAAAAAAATAGCCGTTTTGCAGATATTTAATTTTATCCCCTTACCAAAAAAAAATTTAATTCAGCAAATTTCTAAAACTCAAGTCAACGAACTCAAACCACATTCACATTTACTAAATAATGGGAGGAAGTGTGAGAGGAGTAAGATGTTATGGTAACCTTCGCCTCTGCAGTGAGCATAAATTCCACCAGGTGCAGTACTGAGACAAGTACCGTCTTGGGATGGCGAGGGGGGTAGTGAGTGGCGGTGTCACAATTACGTAACAACATACGGGGGGTTGGATGAGAGGATGAGAGTTTTAGCAAGGTCGGGAAAGGGGAGAGGAAGAGAGTTAAGACGTCATGAGACAGCCAAGCGATGGCGGCACAATTACGTAACAACGAACTAGGGGGGAGTGGAGCGGCGGTGGCTGTTACGAACGGGGATGGAGTGAGAGGAGAAGCATTTTAGCAATGGTTGAAAGGGGAGGGTGGAGAGATAAGATGTCAGCCACCTGCACGTATCACGTAGTGAGGAGGGGGTTAGGTGGAACAATATGTGTTATGTTTGTGTGCGAGGAGGGTGCAGTAATGATAAAGAAGCAAGACACTTTTTTGGGAGGTATGAGAAAGACAATGAATTTGATGTTTACAGCAGTTATATAAACAAATAATTAAAGTATGTTTAACTATAATGGCTGTATTTACTCGACAATCATAACAAATTTTCAGACTACAGTTAATAATTAAAAGTAACAAACTGATTTAAGTATGCATTATCATTATTTTGGTAAAGGTGCACAATTAATACAAAGTGTATTTTACAGTATAACTATAACAATATGTTGATAGCGCGTATGCTCGTTGGGACATTCATTCGACGAAGACTATTCTGGTTGTTTGGGTCTTGGGGAATATTTAGAACGATCTTTTGTGCTTGAGTGTTCAGAAGAAAGTTACAGACTTTCGAGTGACTTCTGTGTGTTTGTATTATTTGACCTTTTCTTATTATAATAAAATTGAATCGAGTTAAAAAAAATATTTAATAAATGAGACAATATGAGTAAGAGCCCTAATGGGCACATTATCAAGGGAAGTAAGTCATGTTGAATAGCTGTTGCACGAATAAATGAGTTATGTCCCTTAGTTCAATGCCGTTGGCGGTATGTGTTGCAAACAGAAAAATTTCTGGCCCCCCCCATTTCAGTGTAACAAATTTTCAGTATTACGAACGCGAATTCCGAGTCCACGTGAATTTCGTTATAGCGACATTTCACTGTATATAATATACTTTAAAAAGAAAAAGCTTTTATTTATTATATTAAACTAAAAAGTAAAAAATAATATCTTTGATCATACAGTTATTTATATAAATTTGCATTACTAAAATTAAAAGCTTTTGCACTCGTCAATAGCTTAATTTTTTAGTCAGCCACTTGTAGCTCACTAATAATATTAGTCTAATATAAAAAGATTTATTAACTATAAATTGTGTGTGTTTTGCATGGATCACATGTTTTTTTAGTTTGTTTTGTTGTCAGATATTTTATGTAAAAAAATTCCCGTAACAGTTTTATCTCATGGAACACAAATAGAGACCCAAATAGAAATTTTTTTCAGCATGCATTATCTTTTTGAAGTTATGTTATTCATGCACTTTCGACTCACATGCACAGGGTACAGGGTTCTATCTCTGGTAAAAATTTGCCGCTGACTTGGCCCACAGGAAGAGCCGTGAAAGCAAAACAGTTGTGTCCATTTGTTCCCCCAAGGCCCATATCAGTTAAGGGCAAAAAAAAAAAAGATCTTGTGGGTATGAACACATGATTTTTAAAAATCGCTCTAGTCTTTATAATTATATCAATTAGTAGTAAAATATTGAATTCCTATTCTTGATTGAGTGTTTAGTGGCTGTAAATGTATATTACTTTTCCTTTGTTTACTCTTAATTGTAACTGGTTGATTTATAAAAGCTATACACAAATATCATTTTATTCAATTTTGATTTGATCATTAATTGTATCTCAGTGAAAATAATTCTGCACACCACCTATACTCTGTTTAACTTTTGCTGATTTTTGAAATTAAATAATTATGTTCTGTGGAGCAAAGGTAAACTTTAACTTTAAAAACTTTTAGTCTTTTTCAAATTCATTAAGTATGAAAATTCGCACTGAAATAATCTATTTTCTCAAAATAATGATTTATTCATGTTTACATATAAATATATTTTTAAATCTTGTATTTTGACATCAATAAACTTATCAGTTCTCTGTTAGTATTCTTTTAATTGACCTATAGTCTCAAAAGTATTAATATTAACTAATGTTACTTGTCAAAGCAAACTTGTACTCATTTTGTGTCATGCTGTGCATCATTGTCATTTCATGTCATCTGTAAATGCATTGGTCATAATAAAGTAATGTATATAATAGTGTTGGTGCTTTGACACTAAACACCAGGGACCCCACACATCTCAGCTATAGGCTAATAGGTGGCATTATACGTGTACCACAATATTTAAAAAATGTGTTAGGCATCCTTTGATCTAATACCAGTAAAAAATACATATTCTTTCTATTCCAATTTTGATGAATCTGTACCATGACTAGTTACCATAAATTGCTAATAAAAAATATAATAAAGTATAATAAACAGAAAGCAGTCATCATGTGCTTATCCAAGAATAATGGAAAAGGTGAGCCTAAGTTGCCCTGATGCTAAACTTTTCATTATTATATCAGTCTGAGTAAGACACAACAATAAAAAAATGTTCTCTATGCAAAAGTTTGACAATATCTTAGTTTAAATTATAGTTTTCTTTAAAACTACAACCACTTATTTATCTTTCAGGTGCTATTTAAGGGCTACTTCCATTTACTGAATATCACAAGTATTTTTCAAAAGGATAACACTCATTTAGCTAGCAAATCATCAATTTAATAAAAATGTCCATTTACGGACCACCTGAAAGTAAAGTTTGTATAATTAAGAAGTAAATTAAAAATAAGATATTAAGATTCTTAATGTTTATCCATTGTATTTAATATTTTAAAAAGTTCTGCAAATGTTTTGCAGAATTCGCTAGTATAAATATTAATCAATTAGTTTTACTCATTGGTGGCTGAGACACAAAGCCACACATTTCTAAAATATAGGAAACTGTATATTTATTCCACTAATTTCTTCTTCATGAATTTGAAAATTCAAGTTTTATTACACTTTCTACTCTGAATAAAATGACCTCTTAACTGTCAGGTTTTTTATTAAATTGCTAACTAATACTGGCCTAAATAAAATAACATTATAATGACTATTACAGAAATAGTATAAAACAAATTTAATTTTAACACAGAATTGATATTTTGTTCCAAAGGTAGTATGAGTGATACTAGTTCCCTTTCTAGCTTTAATTTTAACTTTCCGTTTTAATTATGCATTCATTTAATAAATTCTAATTTTGTAAGGAACCTCATAAAATTTGTACAAATAATGGAGAATGTACCTATGTTGCAGTTCGTAGTAGAAGATCATGTAATGGTATGCTGAAATTTATTTTTTAATATTCATATTATTCATTTTCATGTTCTTTTTTGGGCTATATTCAGTTTTCAGTATTTAATATTTTTTAGCCCAAATCAAGCAAAGAAGAAAAAAGAAGTTTATCAACAAGAAAGATGCTACAACTTACTGGTGATTCCATAGTTATGTGGATGATGATGAATCACCAGAAAAATACCCGAAGATGAGGTAAATCATTTTACTATCAGACTGCACAGTTTTAATGAATTTTTAAAAATTTCTCTTTGAAGTTGATGCTAAACTAAGCATATGTTTTATCTTAAATTTACATGTCATTGTCTGCTAAATGTATTTGAGAGATTTAGAACTGGAAATAATTATGAGATAAATGTATATTCTGCGTGAGTATCATTTGAGCATTCTTTATATTAGCATGAAGAAATACAAAAATTATTTAATTTTCTATTTTGTATTTCCCAGCTAAAATACCTTTATTAAAAGAAATTCTTTTTTTATTATTTAGATTGAAGCTAGGAAGAGGAACAGAGAGAAAGCATGGAATATTCTTTGATGACTCTTACAACTATGGCTATTTATAGGTCATTAACTGAACAAGCTGCTCTTGTAAATAATGAACAGTTTCAGTTGATAGTTCAAGATCAGGTACTTGTGTACTCACATATAATTTTTAAACTTTGTATTTTCTTTTATTTTAAAACTTTGTATTTTTCTTTTTATCATCGTGATATTGTGTTAAATCTCCATCATGGTTACTGTGTTAGGGTTTATACAAAAACCGACTTTTGAAAAAAACCGGTTGTCGAAGGTCAATTTCTCAAAACCTAAAGTAGAAAACCGGTTTTCGGTTTTACTATAAAATAATTGAAATAACGGATATTTTAAGCACAGATTAATCAGAGATATTTCAGAGCTAAAGTACCGGTAAAATCTTTCTTTAAATGTGTTTTATCTTCTATTAACATTTTTTTAAGGCTAAATAATTTTCAACTGATGGAAAAAATCCATGAATAACAAAAGTTGGATAGAATTAGGTAGGCCCCTGTTTTAAAAAGTCATCCACTACTACAACTTACGTATCATGGAGTTTAAAAAAAATATATAGGTCAGTGGGTTACCACAGAGCACAGACTATGATACTAAACATATTTCAAAATCTGAGAACGCCAGTGTTATGTTTTATGCTTGATTATAATAAAACAACAAAGTCTTGACATGGTGTGAGGTGCAAACATTTTGAATTTAAATTCATTTTAGCACATGTCATAATGCTAAATGATGTTACCGAAGATGACTCAGATTTGCCAGATAAAAGAAAAATAGCGAAAAAACGATGGTCTATTCTTGCCAAGGTAAATATAAAATAACCAAGAGAAGACTAAGTGCTTAGTTACTGTGTGTGTAAAATATCTTATTTACATTTCTCTAAAAATAAATAATTAATATTCTCATTAAGTGTGATTAATATACAAAACAAAAGTATGAGAATTTAAACAAAATTCTCCCAGGTGATTTTAGTATTAGTATTAGTTAGTATTTATTAATAATTTTCCGAAGAAACCAAGACTTTTAGTCGTCTAGTTTCGTTCATTAGTTCATTGGCTATTAGCCTTTTTCATCGACACTATTTCTACTACATCTATAAAAAGGGTTGAAGAATGAACAATATAGTTTACCACATCACAGAAAGAGGTTCTTGTGTTTTATTTAACAATAGATTTTAGCTGTGAGAAAAAAAAAAACTTTAATATCTTACCTATTCTCTAAAAGAAGATATCACGGTTCAGTAGTGTAGTGGTTATCACGCTCGCCTCACACGCGAGAGGTCCTGGGTTCGACCCCCAGCTGAACCAGTTGATTTTTTTTATTTTATAATAAATCAAATGAATTGTGTATTCCATACATTGTCCCATTAAAGTTTCCCATTTCCCCACATAAAAATATTACTGAAAAGTAACTAACTTTGTAATTCTAAAGTGTTAATCATGGAATCAAAGTTATTAAAATCATGTACTGTTATGTTCAATCTACACATCACATGTGGCTGTCATGTGCCAAATTTCAGCCCTTTTATACTTTTAACTAGATTAGAACTTGTCCAAAATAGAGTTACTGGACACAGCCACAAATCCAGCCAGCCACAGACACAGTGAAATGAATTAAAAGCTTATAAGAACTTTCCCACAAGTGTTTAGGGACTGTTCACATATAAGATATAATGCATTAGGGTGTGTCTTAGGGTTTATACAAAAACCGACTTTTAAAAAAAAAGGGTTGTAAAAAAAAAACGCCGAAAACCGGTTGTCGGTTTTACTAAATAAATAAGTGAAATAACGGGTATTTAACGCATTCTATCAATAATTATTATCAATTTATGTCGTATATTATTAACGTTCATGATAAAGAATTAAGTATAATGTAATTATGTCAATCAAAGTTTGCGTAAAACAATAAATACAAGAAAAAAATTATCAATATGACAAAAAAAAATACTACTACTGGGTACAAATATATTCATTAAAATTGCATTTATGACTTAAACTTTATTTGGCAGTTACGAATAAGACTTAATTCTTTCCCGTGTTTCATTTATATTATGCTATAAATATATGTGGCGGTCAAAGACACTATGTTTGGTTGGCCACTCACAGACAAGTTCTGAAATCAGCCGTAGTTATGTAGACCTCAATATAGGAATTATTATTATATCGCCTATAGATATTACTATTCTTTTTTTACTCATTTGATTCACTTTCCTTCTCTCTTTCTCTCTCATCATGTCTATGTTTCTAACATTATCTATATATGTTACACAGTACACCATCACCTCCGCACCTCTATCGACTAATGGACCCACATCGAGTGCCCATTTTAAAACATTCCTCCACTGTTGCAATTTAAATTCACTACTCGTCCCTCCCTTCATACAATTATCTCCCCCATCTCATCCGTGAGATGTAGGGTATATACACATAGAAAGATTTATTGCATCTGTCACCTCAACCTAAATATGTATTATGTTATATGTGGAGTGTAGGTTGTAGCTTGTGTCAGTTACCTAATGCATATTTTATTTGATGAATTTCAAAAATAAAATAAATTTGAAAAAATTTGAGGTGGTGGGGGGATCTCTGTTATATAATTAGAGTCTAATTCTGAAATTTTATTTTATCCTTTCCAGTACATTTCTGGCCTGAAATATGATAACGAAAGGGATCTCTGGCAACATCATGTGTGCTAGTTGTTTAAAGATCTTCAATTTTTTTTAACCACAAATTGTTATTTTTCAAACAGGTATTAAAAGGAAGCAGCTGTGAAGAGACGGCTGAAAATTTAGTATCTGTCCGGCGATTTCATTCCTTTGGTTTATTGTCTCAACACCTTCTCAACACAGACAGCAGTTCATCATGGTATCTTTACACTTGTCCCGACATCCCTGGTTTCTCTATGCACATCAGGTTAATTATTTTTTCATGTAATCTCTGAAATTGTTATCAAATTCATAAGTATATGAAACACATACTCGCACACTCTTAAGACATTTTATATATTTGATAGCTTAATCAACAGATGTGAAGGAGTTTTTTTTTTGTTTTTTTTTATAATAAACAGGCACCTGAGTGGAGGTATCACAGCGGAGATTCTAAATGGGTTTAACAACACAGGAAATGTTTGTAAGTGCAGAGCTTTTACATTTTTTGTCAATTAGCTTTATATTTTAATTTCAGAGGTTGAGGCATATAATTTTTCATGCTTTTATGGAAAGCTACTGTGCTTTTCTATAATCTATTGTGAATCTTTTTATTCTTTGAACGATTGAAAGTTTCTTATGTTATTATTTGCATTTTTGTGATTAAAAAGTTGCTGAAACCCTTAGTGTTTTCACTATTACTATTACAGGCGTTTGGCCATCTGAGGAAGTCATGACCTATTATTGTTTGCAGCATGTTCAAGATTTCAAGTTGGTTTGATATTTCTTATTATTACATATAGCAAAGGTGGCAAAATGCAGGCTTCAGTCTTTACAGTATTTTTTCGATGTATTCAAATTGGGACACAGCTTTCATTGGCCTCATGCCAGGCCAAAAAAAATGTAGAAAGTTACTATTGCATCACCCTAAATGATTCAATCTTCAGTTAAATTTCACTGATCTCTTATTGTTATTCTTATATTGTTTCTAAACATTTTTTGAATCCCATAAGGTTAGAGAAATAGCAAAAGACTTACCTAATTTTGAGTATTGACAAGAAATTACCGTTTAAAAAACATGATTTATATGATATATAACCCATCTTTATTTAGTCTCATTCTAATGTTTTACAAGCTGTAGAAGAGTGAGGTATTTTTTTTTTCAACTACCTACTCACTATGTAAAACTAAACATCTACTGTAAGTTGACTTTTAAGACTTTCATTGGTTGTTTTCCCATACTATTTCCAACTCGTTTTTTTTCATCATGATAATTCCCTTTAAAACTGGAGAGGTAAATTGAAGCAAAAAAGCATATTATATAACTATGCATAATTATTATTTTATTATTATAAAAATCAGTCTGGTAGCTGATGTACGTAGAATGGAAGGTTCATTGTGGCTGAAAAAGTTGTGACCATGTTGTAACAAATAGCTTAATTTATTTTGTGAACATGCTGTAATACATAATTTTTTTGTGACCATGTTGCAATACATAACTCAATTTATTTTGTGACCACAGTATATTTTTTCCCACAGAGGTTTAAGAATATGTGAACTGGGTGGAGGAATGACTTGCTTAGCTGGTGTTGCTGTAAGCTAAGTCCTTTTAGATTTGAAAATTTCAAAATGTCCCCATTTCACTTTTACAATTTTCATGCTCTGTGTATCAAAATGCTAACCTTTAAGCGTATCTTTTCCATTTCACTACTTTTGCTTCAAAAAGATTAATATTTAACTGATTTTAGCGTATTAGTATAGGCAAAAAGATGAATATGTAAAGTGTATTAGCATAGTGTTAGTGAGTAGGGCTTGTATAATTATGAAAAATAATATTTTAACTTCACAAACCCTTCCATAAGGTCTTATGTTTTTTGTTTTTTTTTTTACTATGGCAGCTTAAACCTAAATATTGCCACAAGAGAGAGGGAAAGGTGGAAGTGAGTGCTAACACTGAGCTCAAACTGGAAATTAATTAATAATATTTTACTATTAATTTGAAGTCCTAAATAGTGCTAAAGTGGTGTCCTGTTTACTTGCATATTTTTTTACAATAATTAATCAACTTCATATTTTAATTGATTTATTTAATGGGATTTATAAACAGACAAAAAAAAAGCTTTTATTCCTTGCAAAAATTTCTTTTTTTTTTCAGCTTTCATACAATATCCAATGCAGTTCAAATATTCCTCCTAAAAATATTTCTGAAGTATTTTTTAGTTACTAATATATATTAATTTTGAAAATATGATGTTTTTATGCAGCCATTTTTTATTTTTCAGTTAGGAGTTTGTTCTGAGGCAGAATATATAGAGTTAACTGATGGTAATGAAGACTCTGTTAAAAGTAAGAAATACTTCAACTTGCTGAATAGTATTTTTTTAAAATCATTTTATAACTTCATTTTAAGTACAGCTGCTAGAAGATTTTTTAAAACTTTTCTTTCTTTTACCAGCTGGAATGACATATAACAACAGCTGTCAATAAGTGTGACCTTCTTTTTCTTTTCTTAATATCATGTACAATAGTCTTTTAAATTGTGATTGAATTAAATATCATTTGAAAACCTTTTTTTTAACTCATTAATTAAAAGTTTCATGATAACATTTTTTTTATAGATTTGCAGTTAATTATTGGTAATAACAAATTTGACAATACCACAATAAGTACAAGGTAAGTAACTGAGTAGAATTAAGATAAAAATATTTTATCTCTATGGAGGAAAGCACTTAAGAAAGACAGCTCCTTTTCATTTCATTACCTTTAGGCGTCTTCGTTGGGGCAGTGATAGACTTGAAAAAGAGCTACAGTATTCATTTGACATGGTTATATGTGCAGATTGGTAAGTTATTGATTCAAGAAGATATGTTTAAAAATTAAAGAAAATATTTTGAATTTCATATTCCCCAAAAAATATTAAGTTTATTTTATTTGCTGCATTCTTTTTTTTTTATACCTATATTTACAGTCTGTTTTTTGATGATGGAAGAGAAAATCTTGCACAAATGATCTTTAATTTGTTAAAACCAGGGGTAATAATTATTGCTGAATTATAATTTTTCTTCTTTAGTTTTGGTTGTTGACACAATTGTATTTGGCTTTGGCAACTTTACCATAAAAATTTTCCTGCCACACAGGGTCAGGCGCTCTTATTTGCACCATCAAGAAATGAAACATTCCACCAGTTTGCAGAGTTAGCTCAGGAATCATTTAAGGTGACCATAGAACAAAACTATGATTCAAGAGTTTGGGCTCACCATTGTAAAGTAAGTTAAATTTATATGTATCTGTATTAAATAAGATAGATTAAGGCTAGAAAAAAATCATCCCATTAAATACTTTTTAAATAAACATATAATTTGGGTTTAACGTTTCAGATGCTTAAAGAAATACCAGATATTTACGATGATTCACTTCATTTTCCTATAATGATGACATTGCTAAAAGAGTGCACTGCATTATCTCGAGAAGTCACCCCAGAATCTAGATAAGCATTGTCAAGGAATAGTGATGGTTAAATTGATCTATTTATTTTTCTAAAAACACATTCTGATTTTATTTAACAGTATGTAAAATATTTTATACTCTATACTGAGCCTTAAGTTTACAAGTAAAAAAAAAAAATCACATATTTTTAATTTATATTTATGCTTGTGTATTACAAATTGGAAGATATTTTTTCAGACATGATTAGACTATTACATGTATTAGTATATTTTATCATTCCATTAATTTTGCTGTGTTAACGATGTTTTTATACTTAGTCTTTTGTTGTCACAAATATTCCAGTTATTAGAAACAACAGCACAAAATAGTTTCCCATTCATCTTTGTGAAATTATAAAATAAATTTTTTTAACGAAACTCATTTGTTTTAACAGTTTATTTATTAACATAGAATTGTGTGTAGTTTTAAAAATTTTTACAAAGCCCCCCTTTATGTATTCCAACAAAAGTTTTCCCACTCCCTAATACAAATGCTATCTCCATTTCTTCCTCGCCATTTTTGCTGGTATAAGGTAAGGATTATCAATGGCATCACTGTCACCAGTTGCTTCTGAACTCCCAATGTCATCATTGCTGCTGTGATTTGTCTGATGGTGAAGATTCTTACTAGGCCCTGAATCTGAGCATTCCTGAGTTGATGCCTCACTGTCCATAGGTAGCAGGGCTGAGAGATATGGCAGTGGTGTTGGTTTGCAGGCTATCACTGTAATGAAGACCATCAACAAAGAAATTAAAAAAACAACTAATATTCTGTGTCAGTCACTGATTATAAAATGAGTTAATTTTTTTTTTTCCATTAAGTAAAGCAGTTTGAATGTTGGAGCTCATTTAGGAGGGTAGAAAATCAATTTTTTTTAAAAATTTAATTTCTCATTTTATACACTGATTGAACTGAAATTGAGAACACTGAATTGGTAGAGTGGATTTCATCTGATCATTAAGATACTACTGTGTAATAAACTTTCTTTTGTAAAATCTATTAACACATTTTCTGATGACATGAATAATTTACATTTTTGCCTTTAAGATAATACTACAAACACTTACATGGAAATGCCAGTTTGTCATCTTTAAAGAGTGAATGGGTAGCCCCAGTCTTGGCAATGAAGCGAGTTAAAGCTACCTCAACATCTTTTTTTTGTGACGCTGCTTTTTCTCTTACCAACTGATATTCATTTGCAGGTTGCTTGATGCACTGAAATTAATTTTGAAAATGTAAACAAAACAGTAGCCTTTACAAATGGGTTCTGTGTGAACCCACAGCAGTGGACCCTGCCCTTATGCAGGGATTTACCCAGGAATTCTGTGGCACTGATATCTATGACTACAGGAGGGCGCCACTGGTGGGGATGGATGATCATGTGGTAAACCGCTTGACTTTAGACCATGAGATCCCTTATTTTGAAGACCAATGGATATTTCAGGTCATAGCTAAAGTCTCCCACTATATCTCCCGAGGTGCCTCCATGGCCATTGCACTATTGGCTATAGTGAGGATGAAGGAAGGACACAATAAATCAAGTCCCATTAGTGGTTTATATGATTTTAGAAATTTCATCTCAGTTTCACAGGGACTTGACACAAAACAGAAAATAAATTTTCAAAGTGGCAGCCCCCCCTCCCCCTTACAAAGGATTAGGGTCTCCTGGACAGTGCTTAAGACCCTCCTTCCATCGTAGCAGCCTTGCCTTAGAGGCCCCATTGGGTACAGTAATCTGCTATAAAATGATTTTGGGGAGGTGTTTGTGCCTATCTGGGGATCATCAAGTGACTATGATTAGCTGTTGAGAGCCACTGGCATACATCAACAATGAACAGTATTAGATAATCTGTGCATTTTATTTTCAATTTGAGATGATCATTGATGTTAAACATTGTTTCTAGTGTTATCTGTCAGACAAATGCAACAGAGGTAGCCTTAGCAGGGATTGGGTAAATGCTCCAGTAACATAAGCTTCAACAAGGTGACTTTAAAACAGTAGTCATAAGTTGTAATTCAGGAGCAATAACTATCTATCAATAATAAGAGATGGATTCATATAAAAAAAATGGTGTGTCTCTTGAGTAGAGAGACATGCCTTTGTGTGTTGTTAGACCACAAGGGTCATTTCCGTGCTAACCTTCTCTCCTTTCTTACAACACATACCACAGCGGAAACTGGTTGTATATATACCACGAAATATGAAAATGTATCCTTTAAAGGTTTGTTGTTTTTGCATACTGCATAACATTAATAAATAAATAAAGTAAAATATTTTTTTAAGCTAGCTTTAATAAAAATTAATGTTCAAATTGTAAGATTAATTTACAAATATAAATTTTATCTTTATAAAAATGTACATATATTTTATTCTTAATTATCGAAATATGACTATTAAAATTGTCTCCCTTGATGAATTTAATTATGAAGTTCTTCCCCACTATTTGTATTACAGAGTTATTCCCCTTGTAATTAGACCTTTGTTATATCCTGCATGTTGAGATAATTTAACAATTATAATCAATAAGAAATAACTAATACTTTTCACAGACACAAAAGAACAGGATGATCCTGATTTATCAATAAAAACAAAATAAGAGAAGTTTTTAATTTAACTTACTGGTGTTTTAATATATGTGTGTGGGTCTGGAAAAGAGGGTAAATGCTCTGGAATATGTGCAGGATGTTTTCTTTTCTCTCCAACCTGGAGAATTTTAGATGGTGGGGCAAGCATTCCTTGTGCAGCTGTTTTATAAGGGAAAAAGTGTAAGAAAAAATAAAAAAAAAATGTTTAAATACTATATTATGAAATGTGGCTTTCTTTATTTCTTCATCATCATTTGTCCTTTAGCAAATTTACACATTGAAAAAATTCACTGAATTACAACTATGTTTTAAAAATTATAAGTTTTTTTAATAAATTTAATCCATTTATAAAAATCTTCATTCTGATATTTTTTTTAATGTAAACAATACTAATTTAAATATAGAAAAATAGCACAAAAAAAGGCTTACATCCTGATCACTTGCATAAAATTGATTTTCAAAATGAGTACTCAAGAGAGTACTCAATGAGTTTAATTTTAAAAAATAGATAAACAGCTGATCGGTTTAGCTTTAGATACTTACGAGGAAGAAAAACAGTCTTATTTTCTCTCTTTGCATATGTGGGAATAGCTGTGAAATCTAAACCTAAATAAAAAAAAATTATAGATGCACACTAAAAAAAAACTAAAAAAAAGTATAAAGTATAAGCTAGCTAGATATTTTCACGAAATAACATTAATTGCTTAATTTTCAAATATCATGAATAGTCAATCAATACCAAAGATAAATAGTAGTTTTAGTGAGTCAACATTAGTTTGTACATAGATGATCGATTACAGACTAACAGGAAATTTGGTTTTAAAGGTAAAATATGTTTGAATTTTTTAGACAGCATACAAATTTATTTAATAATAAATATTTACCCATTTCAATAAGCGCCAGGACCACATCACTAGGCATAACATGAGTTCGACCAGCCAGTTCAGCAAATGAGCTAGAGCTACGCCCAGCTTCCCAAATATCTGAATTATGTTAAAAATTTTCATAACTGGCATCTAAAACAAAGAAAAACTACTGAAGACTTGACTTCTAAGAATTAAAAGATCTTTCTTAATTAAAATAAGTTCAAGAGCTTCTCTTAGAAAGAAGTGCTTTAAGCAGAATTTTTATTTTATCCCACTGACATATTGATGTTACATAAAATTTTTACAAGAAAAGAGGGAACTGTTAGAAAACTGTATTTGTTCTTTTTGTGCTGGTACCTGGGTTAAACCCATTGTATAATGATGATGTACATCACTGATTCTCAAGATTTCAAAAAATGTGGAACATTTAACTGTGTAACACAATACTTTTGATTTTTTTTTCTGTGGAATATCTACTTCACACATCTACTTCACAGTAATAGTCTAAACCTTCTTTAAAATGAAGAGCACAATGAAAAAAGGAGCATTATCTCCACTATCATTGTCAAGTGCGCATTTGACCAACCTATTTATTTTAAAATGACTATCCATTGAATATTTGATTTTTTTATTTTTTTTTGCAGAAAACCAGTGCTCTGTGAGACCCTAGTTGAGAAGCAATGTGTACAATAAAACAAGTAAAGAATTACAAATATATTTATGTAGGAAGGACCACCGTACCAGATGAAAGATATATCAATTTTAATCAGAATTAAAAAAGAAAATTTGCTTCATTATTAATAAAAGCAACATCTTAATGAAGTTTGAAATCTTAAAATTTTTGTTGCATTATTTTAATGAAAGTTTTAAAATTTTAAAAGTCCATCACCAATTTGATTAAGATCACTTTGTTACGCTATGCTTATCATGTAGGCTGTAATCTGTAAAACATATGCCTGTTGACAATGAGGCATATGTCAAATTGTTTACAGTAATTTCACAGTCTAGACCAGTGGTGGCGAACTTATGCCACAGTCAGCACGCAGAGCCTCATCTGTCAGCTCGCGACTTAGTTATCACTTCCTTTAATTTTATATGAGTGGTTTTTTGGTTCAATTTTGGGCAAGCGGCCCCAAAAAGGTTCGCCACCACCGGTCTAGACTTTAATATTTATTTTATTATTCATGTATAAAGTTGTGGTCTGGTAAAAGAACTGAAAAGCAAGAATTTTTTTTTTTCAATCGAAAATGTCAATATCTTCTTATCTAATGAACATATTACCTTCAAAATTTTCAAGCTATCTATTTTCAGCCTGAAGAATAAGCTAGGCTTAATATTATTCAACAAATTAACAAGAAAAATTTTGGTGGTCCTACCTAATTTATGTATATAGCAAATAAATAATAGGTTTGAAAAAATACATACATGCTTGAGTCATTTCAATTAATGTCTCCAAAGCTAGATGTTCTACACATTGATATCCTGCTTCCACAAGCAGCGCAGCTATGGATGTTTTTAAAGCTCTGCGCCATGGATTTGATGTACATACGGGAGTATTTTCTGTGGTCATCCTTTTTTTTTTTTTTTACTAATAAGATATATGAAAAATTTAATTAAGTAGTTATATAAATTGTATATAAATTTACTTTTCAACACATTAATATACTGAAATGAGTATACCTTTAGGCTTAGGAATTTAGTTAAATATATGGTTATCTAATTATTAAAGCTGCTGTTTCATTAATTTTTTGGAATTGAAAATAACTTAAGTTTAATCAACATAAATTGATTAGGACTATTTTATTATTTGTATTCCCACAAGATTGTCATTTATTCAGTTGGTCTATTACGCGCAGATCTTATGTGTGTTTAGTGTGTCTCCCAAAGAGTGATTTTGTATTTTATTTCTGTAGTAAGTAAGTAAGTAAAGTTCCCTTCTTAGCCCTAACGGACCTTCGGGGCAGATGAAGTGTAGAATTCATCTGTTTCTATAACCTCTGCATATGAAGGGATTGTGTGGTTAGCACAACGCCCAGCCGCCTTTACTTCCCCAACTTAAAGTCAGGTACCCATTTAAAGCTGGGTGGACTTGTGGGACGACTTTGCACCAAATTTCACCTGGAAAAATTCCATGGGCCTCACCAGCGGGGATCGAACCCAGCACTCTCAGGTCGACAGTCGAGTATCTACACCACTAGGCCATCCGTCCCACTTTTTTTTTTTTTTATTTCTGTTATTCACTAAATATTGTTAAAATGACTTTTTTAAATACTAAATAGTATTTTAACTATTTTCTATAATATAAAAAAGCCTTAGTGTGGCTCCTAATAAATTAATAATTGGCTACGGTTCTGTCCAGACAGAATCCATACTTTTTTTTCGGGTACCAGCCATAGATATTGCTCCACACTCTAACCCTATCCCTAATCCTATTCCTAATATAATGGGTGGTACCCGAAAAAAATACGGATTCTGTCTATTTTCCTAACCCTATATAATGGTGCTGGCTGGTGCCGTAGCCACTTCGAATTAATAATTCTCTATTGGCAGACTATTCTATTTTATTCTATAAACTTAAATTGGAATAATAAGGCACTTTTAACTATGTGTGAGATCTTTAAACTGTTAAAGGTGCAGTAAGCATCACCATATGCGCATATTAAATTATTAGTTCAGACCAGTTTATTTACGTGTCAGTTCAATTGATGCCTTGATATCGTTTTTTTTTCTTGATTTTACCCTCTTCCCCCACCCAGTCACATTTTGACACACTTCATAATGCATCCACTCTCGCCACAAAGATCATGTTACTTACAATCAAAATTTGTTTTCGAATCACAAATAATAAAGTGTTTGGTTTTAAGTCTAGTGTCTGAACATAAGTCTAAATCGACTAAGTAACTAAAAATATTTCATTGTTCGAAAGACATAGCCATTAGCCAATGTTTATTATTTATCTTGCCACATTTTCTTGACACTGTGAGTCATTGTGTCGTAATTGTGTCAAACGATAACATGCTTTTGTTGTTTCCAGACGCGTTATATCTGTAGCATAAACTTAAACGTTAATATTCACTTTAAAATTACAAATACAATGAAATTCAACGGAAGTTTGTTATATATAATTCGAACTTTTCACAAAACTTCCAATACCTTACCATGCTCATTAATTTAATAGGATTTGGCCTGTTATTTTCATAACTTAGAAATATCTGGCAAAGCTGGACGTGCGAAATTTGAAAAGGATTTGCGTATCCTGAATTTTGTATGTTGAATGATTGATTTTAGAAAAATATAATAATAAATATGTCAAAAAAGCTCTAAATTATGTCATAATTAGATTTGAATCGATTTTCCAAGCAAAAGAAGGTAAGACGGCATATTTACACATATTAGTAAAATCTTGTTGTTTGTAAACAAGTTTACCTGTTACCTTTTTGAAGCCTTTGCGGCACTTTGCCTTTTAGTTTTACAAAGCGGACAGGCTACGCTTACGTCAAGACGTAATTCGTATTTTTTTCCGGCTTACATCAATAGATATTTCTCCACACCCTAACACTGTCCCTAACCCTATCCCTAACCCCTAACCCTTTTTGTTTACGCAGTGGCAGCGGTAACATCAAGACATAATTCGTATTTTTTTTTTCCGGCTTACGTCAATAGATATAATAATAGAAGGCGCTTGACGTAAGCGTAGCCACTTCGTTTACAATACAAAGCCGTCAAAGAAAAGCCGATGGTGATAGTGTAACAGTAACAAAGTAAAAATAATAACAAAGAATAATGTCATAACTCCATTGAAAGTTGTTTTTTTTATTGATAAATTTAATTTCAGTTGATTTTTAGTGCAAATTTCCATACTTTATTATCTCAGTTTAGGATAAACAACAGTTAACATTCGCCATTAGTCATTCATTACTTCTCTGCACTATGAAATTAATTAATATAATTATTAATACTTAATATTATAATAGTATAAAACTTTTTAGACCAATGTCAGTGTTTCCTAAACTTTTTTTGTGCCAAAGTGCCCAAAGCACATCTTGGCCTTTCTAAAGTCCTAAACACAAGTTTTTATAGAGAAAATGGTAAAAGTTTATGACAGTCTGCCCGCAAGATGATTCTTTTATATCTTAGTAAAGTTCCCTTAGCCTAATGGGCCATCGGGGCAGATGAAGTGTAGAATTCATCTGTTTCTATAACCTCTGCATATGAAGGGATTGTGTGGTACCCATTTAAAGCTGGGTGGACTGGTGGGACGACTTTGCATCATTTATATCTTAGACTTCATATAAAAGTCTAAGACTTAGCGTGTATCAACAGAAACGGACAGTAAAATTGCTCGCAAATAATTCTAATTTACTTAAAAAAAATATTTTCTTTGCCTACATTTAATTGTATTTTAAAGCTGAAAATGATAGTTTTTTTGTCATGTCATGTCCACAAAATTTGCGGACATCATTTGTAATTAGCTGATAATAAATTTGGTAATTGTGTATGACAGTCCGCCCACAGGATAAATTTTTTTTTCATATCTTAATGCAAAGTACATAAGTTCAACTAACAAAATTAATAGGTGATTCTGGTGATTCATGAAAAAGTTAATGTAAACTAGGAAAAGTATAGTGTGTCTTTGTTGTCTAATGCAGTAAGTCACTGCCTATGTTCATGAAATATTTAGAAGTACTGATTGATGTATGTGGCCTTGGTTTTTCTTGGACCAAGCTACAAAACTGATTTGTCATTTATACAGGGACGAGGTGTGACTCAGTGAGTGTTGCCGGTCATAGTCATATTTATAGAAAAAGCTATATACTCGTACTGTGTTAATTGAATATAGTTAGCATAATCAATCATTCAAAATAAAATGACTCCATTTTAAGGCATTTATATATTTTTTTATATTTATACTGTATATGTTGTTAGTCTATACAAATATATGAATCTATGTTCGTTTGTGCTTTGTATATAGCATAAAAAACATCAATAAATTTTTCTTTAAGAGTATTGACCAGCAAAGCCCAGTCTCGTCCCTGAATTTATACATAGTTATAATACACTTAAAAATATTTGTACAATTGCTTTCCGATTTTTATATTTGCTTTTTAAATTTTTTTCAAAGACTTCTGTTTATGCTGTTGTTTATTTTTTTTTACCAAACTAATCTGAATTATTATTACCAAGGCAGTGATTTTTTTCAATCAAATAAAATTTTTATTAGTTAAAAGAAGTTGAATTTAAGAAATTAAAATAATATTTCCTAATAATGTTAATAATAAATAAATGAAATCAAATTTTAAAATAATGACATAGTCTTTTCTTATTTATCACAAAAGTCTATAGCAAGGATGGCAATTAGGATTTTATCAAAATGTCAAAAGTAGAGCAAAATGTTATGCAATTTTTTTTTGTGGGAGTACAATTAATTGAGCCTGCCTACTCGATGGACTCATGTCTACTTGACGTAAACAAAGTACGATAAGATATAAATATCCATTAATGGCTAGTCCCTTTTTTTTATGGGCTCAATCATTGACATTCAGAAACATTGTTTTACACTTTAGTAACATTAAACTTTCTTAGCAGACAGTTTCCTCATGGCTGGAGAAAGTTTTTATTAGTCATCGACAAATAACATCTGGATTTTAATGAAGTAAATTATCATTTTAAGTCATTTTTAAAATATGCATTTATTCAAATAAGAACATAGTCATTGATTTCATAAATGTTATAATTTAGTTGGTTACATCAGTTTTCTTAGCTATAATTATGTTATAGCACTTTATTTTTATATTCTAAAATAGGGCTGTACCGGATTGTAATTTTTAAATCCTGCCGGAACAGAAACTTGATTTTACCGAATTAAATAGTAACTCTTCTCGCCTAACACAAAAAAGATATAAGAATGAGAAATAGAATAAAAATTTAGTTTTTAAGTTCTTTTATAGATTAATATAGATAAATATAGTTTATAGAAAACACGGAATCAAAAGTAGCGAAGGTATGGTGTCGAATTACTAGACTAAATACGATTCAAATCTTCCTTTTTAATATATTTTTACTTACATATCGAACTAAAAGCAATAGGCGTTATTGTATTTTTGAAAATGAAAGAAAGAAAGTTATTGTTTTAATTTAATTGTATAGCGCTAAATATTTCAAAATTATGTTGCGCCAAAAAAATTTCTTACACCGAAATTTCAAACAACAAAGAAATCCGGCTTAAATCCGACACATTTTAATCGGAACCTGATTTATTAAAACTGCCGGAATCCGGCTTAACAGGAATCGGAATCCGGTACAGCCCTATTCTTAACCCTTAATACATCTTCAAACTGCTAGTTAATTTTCTGAGTCCCATTTTCTTATGTTACAAAGTTGAACAAAGAGAAAGAAAAAAATAAATACATTTTCTAAATGGCTACTAAAGGGTTAAAATTACCAAAATTCGACTGTTGGACATTTACAGAAAATAAATTTTTAGATTTAAACAAAAAATGTCTTATAGCACAAAAAAACAAATTATTGTAGTTTTAAATATATGATTAAAAAAAATTAAACAGCACTCCCTGAAATATGGTTTCAATTTGAATTAACAAAAAAAAAGTTTCTAATTCTTATTTATAATGTAAATATAAATGAACTAATTTTTTTTGCTTTAAGAAACATAATTTATAGTTTTAATTTTCTTTAAGTGAAAATGAGTTGGATGTTGGAAGAGTGGAAAGATGGCCTACCTCAAAAGTCTCTCATTAAAATTAATGAACTTGAAGCACAAGTTGAACGCTTAAAGAAAGATCGAGACCAAAAACAGTTTCAATTGGAAAGTTTAGAGCAAGTAAGTAAATTATTTGTAGTCTTGGTTAATTTTCATTACAGAAATTTCTTTTTAATGACATACATAAATGTTTAACCAGAGTTTTCAAAATTTTATTACCCCCTAAAAAAACTCACATTTCAAAGTATACAAAGTTAATGATCAAAAACCAGAGTTTCCACAATGTGTATTTTAATTGAAATATGTGCATTTTAACACTTTTTATGATGGAATTACCTGGGATTTAACTTTTTTTAAAATATTAATTTAACACTTGCGCATATTGTATGTTTATTGAACACTTACAAATGTTGTTTATTAAACACTTACACATATTCTTTAAATGAAAAATCTTTCTTAGGCACTAGAAGTACAGAAGCGTAAAAGTTCAGATGAAAAATCTGAACTGAATGAATTAAAAAGAGAAACAAAATATTTATCTGAGAAATGTGAGGAGCAAGAAAGAAAAGTGCAAAAGTTGATGAATGACTTATCAACCAAAGAGAAACAAATTACTGGTCTTGAACAAAAATTGGCTAAAGCTGTTAGCTGCCAAGATTCTGAAAAAGTGAGTTGAATGAGTTATTAATTATTTTTTTTTTTGTTGTTTTTTTTTTCATTTAAAAAACATATTAAATGACTTAAAAATGAGTGGAATACGTGATACATTTAAATTATAAGCTGGTTCGATTCCTTAAATTAAAAAAAAAAATTTTTTTTTATCCACAAGTGATTTATTTTCGATATTTTGTAGAATCAATTGCCTTAGTTACTTGTATTTTACCTTGATGTGAGAAATCGCTGATCCGATGTCAGATATTTTAGTTGCTATAATTCAGTCATATCATATATTTAAATCAAGCCTTTTATCAATAAACAATAAACTAGTAGTTGCCCGTTGCATTCGCAACTAAAGGTTTTATCTCAATAAAATGTTTAATATGAGAATTAATAGGAACTATTAATATGGAATTCCAAATGTATAACAAAAAACTTAGTAAATAGCCGGTTTGAGCAACATCTCTTCGTGATCTACAATTGCATCTAAAGCATGGCTCGATGCCATCGTGCACTCATCCAGCAAAAAGATTTCCGCTGCAAATGTATTGTGCGCAAATTTTGTCTTACTGTCTTCTTTAATAGGAACTATTAACACGGAATCCCAAGTGCAGAATTTTTTTTTATTTATTTATAGATAAATTGTACCATCTGGAAATCAATTTAACTACTGAATTTTTAAATACGATTGATAAGGTTAATGTACAGAAATGACCTACATTTTATACGTCACAAATTACGTTTTACCCGTCAACGCTAACCAATCAAACCAAGCTAAATAACCAATCAAACAAATCAACCAACCTAACCAAATCAAATCAACCCAAGCAAACCAACTAACCAAACCAAACACCATTAGGTAAAGATATGGGTGCTAATTTATCCCACCCGTTAAGTTTTACCTTTAATTCTTCTTCTTCTTCTTCCTTTGGCTCTACAGCCCATTTAGGGCCCTGGCCTGCCATACTACACTTCTCCACTTTTCCCGATCCATGGTCTTCTTCCTCCACTCTCTCACTCCTATGGCTTTAAGGTCTTTCTCCACTTCCTCCAACCATCTGCTTCTTGGCCTGCCTTTAGGCCTTTTCTCATTAGGTGTTGTCTTATAAATCGTTTTTGGACCTCTGTTGTTTTCCATTCTTTCTATGTGCCCTACCCACCTTAATCTATTCATTTTAATTTCAGCTGTTATATTTGGTTCTTCATACAGTTCGTACAGCTCTGAATTGGTTCTACTTCTCCACTCGTTATTGTCCTTTACTGGCCCATATATTTTCCTAAATATTTTCCTTTCCCAAGTGTTTAGCATATTTTCTGCTTGTTTGCTGATGGTCCATGTTTCGCTACCATATGTTACTGCTGGCCGGATCATTGTCTTGTATATGGTTTTTTTAATTTTTCTGGAGATCAGTCTGTTTTTCAGTATTTTATGCAGTGTATAATATATTCTGTTCCCTACTTCTATTCTGTTTTTTATCTCTATCATTATATCGTTTTTCTCACTTATGGTTGATCCCAGGTATTTAAAGTTTTCTACTCTTTCAAATGCTCTATCACTGATTTTGAAAAATTTTTCTCTTCCTTCTTTTTCATTTCTTTGTAACAGCATATATTGAGTCTTTGTTTCGTTTACTGTTAAACCTGCTTTCTGAGCTGCTGTTTCTAATTCTATGTATGCTTTTGCTATATCCTTGCTTTGCCTTCCTATCAATGTTATGTCATCAGCATATGCAAGGTATTGGATGGGTTCTGTAAATATTGTTCCTGTTTTCATAGACTTTGTTTTTTCACTTCTGAGGTAGTGTGTTATAGTTCCTCGCTTATCCAACTGTACGTTTCTTATGACTTTTTCTAGGGTTAAGTTGAAAAGTATGCACGAAAGGGAGTCTCCTTGTCTAAGTCCTTGGTTTACTTTAAATTCTCTTGAGCTTTCCCCTTGGATTTTCACTTTGCTTCTTGAGTTGTTTAATGTCATACGTACTAGTCTAATGAGCTTGTTGGGGATACACAACTCCTGCAATGTTTTGTAAAGATAATTTCTATTGATGCTGTCATATGCCATCTTGAAATCTATGTACAGCTGATGTAGGTTTATATTATGCTCATAACATTTTTCTAGAGTGTTCCGAAGGGAAAAGATGTGGTCTGTGGTTGCTCTGCTAGGCCTGAAACCACATTGATAGTCACCTAATACTGTTTTACTGAAATTCCCTATTCTGCAGGCTATTATTTTTGTTAGTATTTTATAAACAGTGTTGAGAAGTGAGATTCCTCTGTAGTTGTTGCAGTTAAGTTTCGAACCTTTCTTGTGTAGCGGAACTATTAAGGCTGTTTCCCATTCTGTTGGCATTATCTCTTCTTTCCATATTTTATTGACCATCCTGTGTATTTCTAAGTGTAGTGTGCGTCCTCCATATTTGAGTAACTCAGCATTTATGTTATCTTCTCCTGGTGCTTTATTGTTTTTGGTCTTTTTAATAATATTATTTATTTCTTCTATGGTTGGTTCTTCTATTTCTGCCCCATCGTCCTCTGCAATGTTTGGTACATCATTTTCGCTGTCAGTTTTAATGTTCAGCATTTCTTCAAAATATTCCGCCCACCTTTCTAGAACCATTTCATTTTCTATAAGCAGGTCGCCTGATTTGTTAAGACACATGTGAGATCTTGCTTGGAAGCCGTTACTTTCCTCTTTGAACCTTTAATTCTATCAATGTTAAAATCAAAACAAAGCATAAAAAAAAACTTTTTATAAAAATGCACTGAAAATACAGTAAGGAATACAGTCCTCTTATAATGAATACAGTCCTCCTATAAGGAATACTGTCCTCCTGTATGGAATACCGTCCTCCTGTAAGGAATACAGTCCTCTAATAAGGAATACAGTCCTCTTATAAGGAATACAGTCCTCCTATAAAAATGCATTGAAAAGTAAAAAATAACTACTTTATTATGCTTTTTTACAGCACGAAGGCACGATACAGCGCCCATCGGGAAATGATATCATAGATAGTTTTTTTTATTTATAGCGACAGCGCTTCCATTCTGCAAAAAAATTTTTTACCATCGGGACGTCATAAATTATTTATAGCGACGTCTTTCTCATACAGGACGGACAGACGACAAGATAGATGCTTTATTAGTAGGGAATTAACAGTAAAAAAATTGCATTGATGAACCTATTAATATATGAAATTGTTTATATAAAAGCTCAGATATGAAAGATTATTGAGAAATGGCTAATTGAAATCATCTTGAGATCGAGTTATGTGAACTGAACTTTAAGAATCTATTTAAGGAGCCGTTATCTTCCCATAATATACTTGATTGCACATATATATTTTTAATTTGTTGAAACTTATTGTTTTATCTTATTTTTTTTAGAATTCCAGTGCACATACATCTGTAGCACATGCTGAGCAAATAAAATCCTTGGAAACGGAAATTCAGAATTTAAGACAGCAACTTCAAGATAATAAAATATCCCCACAAATTAGTGGGAAAGGTTTAGGTAAGTTAATTGACATTAATTTGTTTCATATGTTGCTTATTAATTCATGCAAACAATTTCTTTTATCATATCGGTTTTCTTTAGTTGAAGAAACAAAACCTTTTAGAAACGCAACAGATTCTGAAAAGATGTCCTTGTTGTCTCAGGTATGTAGTTTTCTCTTTGAAATGAGAGTTCACAGTAAATTAAGATTCACACTGGCTACACTTGTACTATGAGTCACTGTCACAGTTTTTATTTATTAAAGATTCAAGATTTGGAAAGTAAAAATAAAAAGCTCATTCAAGATGGAGAATGCATGAGACACAATGCTGAAGCATCACGCCATCACTTAGAACTGAAAATGAAAGAAAGAGAAAAGGAACTCAATCTGGAATTAGCTCAAGCTTTAGACAGAGCTAAGCAGGCAGATCGCGTACTTCAGGAGTCGAAGTCAAAGTTGCAGCAAGAAATAAATCTAGTAAGTTATTTGTTAATATAATTGTTATTTACATATTATGGGTTACTTATACGCTATGTAGTCTGATGCCTACAGCAAGTAATCATTATGTTCACAATTAAGAACAATATTTCTGATTTTATCCGATGAATAAACTAGTATTTTTGTCAACATTCTAGTCCCAGGCTGAGCAGAATAGGTTAAAAGGACTGTTAGAGAAAGCAGAAATGGAGAAGATGCAGCTGATTAAGGAGAAACAGGACATGACCAAAAAAATATCAATGGCTGATGATGTCATTAAAACACATGGTGTTAGTGTAGCTGAAATTGAAAAAAAGAAAGCTGCATTAGAAGGTGAAAAGGTCAGTTGTACATTTCTTTTTTTACACCCACCCCTCTCAAATTATTATATTTTTTCAAATAATCAGTGTATCATTTTTATATTTTTAGCAAAAACTTGCTTTGGAATTAGATAATAAAAATAGAGAAATCCAAACTTTTGATGCTGAGGTTAAGAAGTTGAAGAATGACATCAGCTTGAAGGAACAAGCAAATGATTCTATAAGAGCCCAGCAGATGAATAAAGAACTAGAATTGGAAAGTGCTAAAAGTGAACTTGAAAAACTTTCCCAGAAATTACTACACCTGGAAAATCAACTCCTGGTATTATTTTATTTAGTTTTCAGTTTGAACTATAAAAAAATTAATTAACAAAACGCACAGTGTATTTCTAATAAATTACGATATTTCATTACACATGATTATTATAGTTTTTGTTTATCAAATTCAGTCATTCAGTTATGTTTGTGATCTTATTAGATGTGCTAAAAACCGATTGATTAAAAGAGCATGGATAATTGATAACATAAATCCATGTTTTCTTTTTCAAGCTTTTTTTAAATGGAGTTTTTATAAAACCATTTCTAATCACACTGTCCAATGTTAGGTTCAAAATTAAATTTTAATGGAAAATAAATTTAGTGTCAGTTAAGTTAATATCTTATTAATTTCATCTTTAATAAAATTATCATCCTTCTACTTATTCAAAAGTTCTTTATTGATTTTTTGCATAGGATCTCCAAAAACATAAGGAAAAGTCGGCAGAAGTAATGAAAGAGTTAAGAAATTCATCCACACAGCTGCAATCCGCAAAAGAGTAAGTTATTTTGACGGCATCTATGCTCATCTTAAGTTTACACTTTAAAATAATACAAGTACCTATGCCTGTACAAATGGAAACAATACTTGACTTGTTTCAACTGTCTTCGGGACGGGTGGCCGAGTCAACCTGAGAGTCCTGGGTTCGATCGTCGTGAGAACCATGGAAATTTTTCCAGGTGAAATGTGCTAACCACACAATCCCTTTATATGCCGAGGTTATAGAAACAGATGAATTCTACACTTCATCTGCCCCGATGGCCCGTTAGGGCTAAGGGAACTTTTACTTTTTTTTCGACTGTCTTAGTTTTTACTCCTTTACTAAGTCTGTGAAGTCTCTGTAAGGATGAGATGTTTTTCCTCTTACATCCTGTAAGCCACCAATGGAGCAGTTATTTTAGCACCATTCATCTCCACCATTGCTGATAGTGTAATTGCCATGGTGGCCATCTCAGGAGATATAAAAGGGACTTTCAACTAGACCTGAAAAAAAAATCTCTTGGTTCTTGCTGGAGATTAAATCAGGGACCCTCTGGTCAACAGTTGGGCCATTCACACTATTCTTCCCACCTGTCCCCAGTTTACTGAGTAGGCTGAAATTTTTCATTTGTCCTGTACCTCTATCTTTGTTCAGATTAATTCTCATATTTGTTAGTAAAGTTCCCTTAGCCCCAATGGGTCATCAGGGCAATTGAAGTGTAGAATTCATCTGTTTCTATAACCTAGGCATATGAAGGGATTGTGTGGTTAGCACAACGCCCAGCCGCCTTTACTTCCCCAACTTAAGTCAGGAGGTACCTATTTAAAGCTGGGTGGACTTGTGGGACTACGTTGCACCAAATTTTACTTGGAAAAATTCCATGGGCCTCACCTAGGATTGAACCCAGGACTCTTAGGTCGACAGTTGAGTATCTACACCACTCTGCCATCCCTCCCACTCATATTTGTTAGGGAAGAAATAATTAATGAAAATAAGTGAGCATTGTAATAAGAATTAAGATGGTTTAAGAAAATTCAGTCAGACCAAAATACAAATTTAATTGTACTTTAAATAAAAGTGAAAAAAAGAATTTTTAACACTTTGAAAAAGTTGCAGAGTTATACATGTAGTTCAAAAATCATTAATATTAATTACTTTTTTTCTGAGTATCATAACAAATTTGAAAAATAAGTCGTCTGTACATGAAAAATTCATTATATATCATTTAGGCATTAGGAAAACAGTTGGGGAAATTTAATTTGTCATTTAAAAATGAAACACAAATTTCACATACTACAGGTCTTTGGAAAACAAAAATTCTGAACTTACAGCCAAGCTTCAGAAAATTCAAGATGAATTGACAAAAATCTCTTCATTACATCAGCAATTAGTGAAGGATCTTGCAGATAAAGACAGTCATTTCAAGGGTATTTTATTTTCAGCTTGTATTTATAATTTATTTCATAAATAACTTTGTTTATTAAATTGTACATTGTCAAAGGTTTTATTTGTTTATAGATGTTGTTTCACTTAACTTTTTTTGTTCTCTTATTATTTAGAGTCCCAAAAAAAATGGCAAGCACAGGAACAGAAACTCACACAAGAGGTTAATGTTAAGGCTAACACCATATCAGAACTAACCACAGTCAAAACTTCTCTAGAAAGTAAACTTAACGTTAAAGAAAAAGAACTTACTGAGCTGAAAGGTCTCTTGGACTCAGCACAAAAATCATCGAGTAGCAAAGATACTGAGCTGACTGATAAAAATAAGAAAATCTTGGATTTGCAAAAAAATCTTGAATCTCAGTCTGATAAACTGGAATCTCTTAACAAGGAGCACAGTGGTTTACTGAAATCTTCCTCTGAAAAGGTTCAGCAATTAGAGTTGGCATTAAAAATCAAAACAGAAGAACTGAATAACCTAGTTTTGAGCACTACACAAGATACATCTCGTATGCAAAAGGAACATGAACTGCTCTCTAATTCCAAGAAAGCTATTGAAGAGGAATCGAATGCATGTAGAGCTAAATGTGAAAAGGGCCAACAGCTGATCAACACATTAGAAAGCGAAGTGTCATCTTTTAAGAAGGAACTTGAAAGTAAAGCAGCTTGTGTGGCCAAAGTTAATATAAGTCTTGAAAAGTTAACCCAGGAATCACAATTAAAAGATAAGAGTATCACAGAGTTGAACAGCAAACTTGGACAAAAGGATCAGCACATTGCAGACCAGAACGATAAGTTGACAGCCTCAGAGAAAAGCTTGGAGGCTGCCAACATTGTGCATAAAGAAACTTGCTGCAGACTGCAGACACTGGAAGATGAAAAGTCTTCTTTAATGGCAGAAAGAGATGAGATGAGGCTTCAGATTGAAAGTGGGAAACAGCTGCACCTCAACTTACAGTCTAAAATTCATGATATTGAAAGTAAATTTGAGGACTTGCAGAAAAACAGTCATTCCCTACAGTGCCTTGCACAAACAGAGAAAGAGAACTCTGTTGCTCTTGAAAAACAGCTGGAAGCTTTACGAGGTAGCTGCTCTGATTTTGAAACCAAGATTACCCTTCTGAACCATGAAATTGAAGGGAAAAATTCAGCGGTGAAAGGTCTTGAAGACAAATGCGCAAAATTGTTTCAGCAGGTCAGTGATGCTGAAGATCAAAATAAAGCATTGTCTAATCAGATAACTTCTCTAGAAACTTGGAAAACACAAAATGATGAAGCTCAACAGCAAGCACTGTCTGATCTGAGAAGTAAGTATGATGATGCAATGAAAGAGTTGGCTGGATTGAAACAAGTTTTGGAGAGCAAAGGAGATAGAATTGTTGAACTGGAGAAAGAAATCACACATGTACAAAACAACAGGTCAGATTTGGAATCTTTGCTGAACTCCACTAAAGGGGATCTTCAGATCAAAGTTTCTGAACTTTCTGAATTGGAAAAACAATGTTTTCTCTTGAAAGAGGAATTGGATGCTGCTGTAACTAAACTTAGGACAGCTGATAGTGAGTTTGAAATGCAAAGAGACAATATGCGTGAATTGGAAACAAATCTGAGGTTAATGGAGGAGCAGAAATCATCATTAGAAGCATCTGTACATAAAAATCTGGAAAAACTTGATCAGGAGTTGAATGCGAAATGTGCGGAGTTTGATATACTGTCTCAGCGCATAATAGAATTGGAAAATTGCAATGAAGATTTATTGTCCAAATTGACTTGCACTCAGGAAAAACTGAAAGAACTAAATTCTGAACATGACAATGAATTGGGTTCACTCAGGTCTCAGATGGAAATTTTGCAGATGGACATGGAGGATAAAGACGGTCTGAGTGAAACTTTGAATACTCAAATAACTAATTTACAAACTCAGATTGTTCATCTGAAAGAAGAGCATAGCTCAGTTCAAGAGACTTTAAAAAAGAAAGAAGCTGCTCTCTGTGAGCTCAATTCCTCTTTTGAAACTCTAAAGAAAACTTTAGCAGAAAAGGAACAAGAGATGGATGTTTTAAGCAATACCAATGTCAACACTGAGAGCAGCATTGTTGAGATCAGAACCAAACTAGAAGAAAAAGAAAAAGAGTTAAAGCAGATGATCGTTGAGTGTGAAAAATCTGGGGACAAAATTAAGGATTATGAAGAAAAGTTTCAAAACTTGACAAATGTCAAGCTGGAGCTAGAGGGTGTAGTTGAAAGTCTTCAGGCCAGTTTAGCAGCAGAAAGAGAAATATCTCAAGTGAAACAGAAGGAAATAGATACTTTGACAGAGCAGTGTGGCTCACTGTCTGACCAGCTCAACTCTGCCAAATCTGAGAATGTAGCAAGACAAGCAGAGGTTGAATGCCATGTCCAGAATATGAAACAATTAGAAGTCCAGCTTCAGCATTTGGAGCAAGCAAAACTGGACTACGAAAAAAATTCTTCAAGCAAACTAGAAAATCTTTCTCAAAAATTGCAACTCAAGGAAGAAACACTATTGCAAAAGGAGTCCTTGATACAGAATCTAGAAAATTCTAATGGTGACCTGAAAGCTAAACTGTCTTCTGTAAAGGGTACCCTTGAAGAGAAAGAAGCCAATTTCAACCAGGAGTCTACAACCTTTAAATCAAAGCTCGATCTATTACAAATGGACATAGAAGACAAGGATGCTACAATTGAGGGTCTGAATGTCCAAATCTCCAATCTCTCTTCCCAGTTGGACAAAATGAAACAGGAGAAAGAAGCCACTGATGCTAATTTAAAAAGCAAGGAATCAGAACTAACAGAACTTGAACAAATAAGAACAGTTGAAAAGGAACAATTTTCAGCTGCTGAATCAGAACTGCAGAATTTAATGGATGAAAAGGTTAATCAAGAAAAAGTTCTAAAGAGTGTCAGAGAAGAGATGGAAATAAAATTAGCTGAAATCACTGAACTAAGAAACAGCTGTGTAGAGTATTCAGATAAGATAGTCGAGTATGAAGATAAAATAAGAAAGTTTGAAACTATCACTGAGAATCTAACACTAAGGCTAAGTGAAACTGAAAGTGCTCTGTCTTTAGAAAGAAATTCTCTCGCAGAAAAAGAAGCCAGTTTTGATCAAGAGTGTACATCCATTAAATCAAAACTTGATCTATTACAAATGGACATAGAAGATAAGGACGCTTCTATCGAGGATCTTAACATGCAAATCTCCAATCTCTCTTCTCAGTTGGACAAAATGAAACAGGAGAAAGAAGCCACTGATGCTAATTTAAAAAGCAAGGAATCAGAACTAACAGAACTTGAACAAATAAGAACAGTTGAAAAGGAACAATTTTCAGCTGCTGAATCAAAACTGAATAAGTTAATGGATGAAAAGGTTAATCAAGAAAAAGTTCTAAACAGTGTCAGAGAAGAGATGGAAATAAAATTAGCTGAAATCACTGAACTTAAAAACAGCTGTGTAGAGTATTCAGATAAGATAGTCGAGTATGAAGATAAAATAAGAAAGTTTGAAACTACCACTGAGAATCTAACACTTAGGCTGAGTGAAACTGAAAGTGCTCTGTCTTTAGAAAGAAATTCTCTTGCAGAAAAGGATTTGGCAATGGAAACTCTAATGCAGGCAAATGCTTGCCTCAATGAAGATCTGGCTCATATAAAAGAAAGCCTTGAAGAAAAATTAACAGAAATAAAATTACAAAGTCAAAATTTTATTCTCTTGGAGCAGAAATGCCAAAAGTTAGAGATTGAATGTCAAGAGAATCAAGAAGTGAACATATTAAACACAGAAAAACTTCAAGTAAAGCTACACGAGACAGAAGAGGAATTACAGCTTAGACAATCACAGGTAAAGAAAATGGAAAACACTATAGACGATTTGAAAAATAAATTGTCGCATACATTTACAGACATGGGTGAAATTAAGAACGACTTTGAGAAAGACGCAGCCACTTTGAAGTCAAAGTTGGATTTACTTCAAATGGATGTCGAGGACAGAGATGATGTTATCCAGAATTTAACAACCCAGCTAGATAACTTGAATGCCACTGTAAAAAATCTGACAGAGGAAAAGAATACATTGCTAAGTATCTCTGAGTCTACTGCAAATGAATTGTTTGAAATAAAAGCAGCACTTGCCGTTGAAATAGACAACATTGCCAAATGTAGAATGGAAGAAGACAGGCTTGGTAACATAGTGGCTGATCTACAAAATGCTCTTTCACTTACCAAAGCTCAGTTAAAAGACAAAGAGGATTCTTTATCAACATTGCAATTGGAATGTGAAAAAAATTTGGCTCAGCTAAATCAAGTTTCAGAAAATCTACAGAAAACACAAGAAGAGAAAGAATTTTTTGAGAAGAAGTGCAGAGAGGTAGAGAATGTAATTGCTGATAAAAGAGAATCTTATGATTCGTTGGTGTCTGAGACAGACTCACTTAAACAGAAATGTACTAAACTACATGATGAATTAGAAACTGCACATCATAACATAGAAGAGCATCTCGAAAATATTACCAAAGCTGGGCAGCAGATAAAACGTTTAGAGGCAAAACTGGCTGAAATGGAGTCTGCTAAAAAAACTTTGGAAAATAGCTCCAACAAAACAGTGGATGAGCTTCAAGCTATGCTGGTACAAAAAGCTGAAGAATTGACCAGAACAACAGCCCAATTAGGAGATGCACAGCTCCACCTTTCAGATTTACAAGCAAAATTCAATGACAGCATGATGCATCAAAAAGATTCAGACAGCCTGCATAGGACAGAGATTTCAAACTTGAGTGAAAAACTTGATGTTCTTCAGAAAGATTTAGAAAACAAGAATGTTTGCATAGAAAGGCTAATGACTGAGAAACTCAATTTTCAATCAGCATTGTCAGAATTGAGTGAAGAAAGAGAAACTTTACAAACAAATACATCAACATTAGATGCAGAAAACAGGCAGTTGCATGAAGCAAATGAGGATATGTCAAAAGAACTGGAGAAACGCACCAGGGAAATAGGGGAACTCAAAAAGACATTATCCAGCTTTGAATTGAAAATATCTCAGCTGACCTCTATGCTTCAGTCAAAAGAACAACAGTCCTACACTCTTGATGCACAACTGACTGAGGCATTAAAAAATGTGGAAGACTGTCAACAAAAAATAAGTGTACTAAGTACTGAGTTGACAAATGTGGAGATGAGTAAGAAAGGTCTAGAAAACAAACTAAAACACTCTGAACTAGAAAAATCAAACTCTGAAAAGGACTTTGGTAGAGATCTTGAGCAAACGAAATTGAAATTACAAACAGCTGAGGAGGAGTTGGAAGCCAAATCTTTGGAGCTCGCAACCTTGCAGACTCATTATGACAATATGAACAGGTCAGTCTCAAAGACAAATGGTAAAATTTCTGAGCTTCAGGTGGAGAAAAATGCCTTAGTGGACCAGATAGATGAAATGAAGAAAGTTGTTGAAGATCTAAAATCTGAACTTTTGGAAAAGAATGCCACAATGGCTGTCCTGAGAGACGAACTTGACAACACTGTGCTCGAGAATGAATCCTTGCGAAATGAAAAAAGTGAATTGTTAGCACAAGAAGAGAAGTACAAACACACCATCCATGAGCTGGAGGTAAGGCTGACTGACACTGAAATAGAAATTGAAAGCACTAAAGAATCCTTTGAGTCTGTCTCTGTGCAGAGATTTGATGCACAAAACAAACTTCGTGCTGCTCTCAGAGAAAAGGATGATGTAGAGAAGAGGCTGCAGGACAGAGAGGCTGAACTTTTCAGCGCGCAGTCTGAGAGTGAACGATTAAAGAGTGTAGAAATTGAATTGGAGGACTTGAAAAGGGAGCTCTTGAAAAAAGATGACACAGTATCTGACTTAAAAGTTGAGCTTGATAACATGTCAAAGAAATGTGGACAGTTGGCCCTTGAAATTGAAAATTTTCAGAAAGAAAAGATTGACTTGGAGGAAAATCTCCAACTAACTGTATCAAGAAATGAAGAGCTTGAAAAGTGGCACAAAGAAATATCTGTTGATACTTGTGAAGTCAAAGCCCAGCTCTTGCAGCTACAAGAGGTAATTAAAAACCTAACCTCAAGCTTAGAAGCAAAGCAAAAGGAGATCTTGAAAAAAGTGAATGAACTAGATGCTAAGGAAATAGAAATATCTCGGCTGCAGTCAGCACTTGATGAAAAAGTGAATGAAATAAGGCAGCTAACGGAGGACAATGTCAATTTAAAGAAAGAATTGAAAGATTTAAATTGTACTGTCGGCACACTTCAAGATGCCATTGAGTCTTTGAACTATGACTTGAATTTAGCTGAGCAGCAGAAACTTGCAATGATTACAGATGGCAGCAGTTTGAAGACTGAAAATAGTGAATTAAAATGTAAGCTTTCAGAGATTTCTTTAGAGTTGGCTGAAATGAAAGCCAATCACTCAGGAAAAAAACAGGTGGCAGAAGAGTTGGAAATAACCAACCAACTATTAGTTTCAACTGTCGAGTCACTGAAGAGAGATAATGATGTTTTAAATACAAAACTTAATGATGTCACCCAGACTACTGATGAATTGAATAAAAAACTCCAATCTATGCAGGTATCTATAGATGAAAAAGTCAGCAGTAAAGAAAAACTGGTGACAGAGTTACAGTCTGCTTTGTCTGAGAATGAATCTTCTCTAAAAAGTCTTCAGTCTTCCCAAGACACTTTAAAAAGAGTGCAGGACAGTGAAAAAAACCTTCTTTTCAAAGTGCAAGAGTTAAATTACACAATTATCAGTCTGACCAGGGACATTGAGGACAAAAACTTTGCCATCAATGAATTACAAACAGAAATTGAATCTCTGAGACAGAAAGATGAAGAGTGGGAGAAGCAGAAAAACATTTTAATGGAACAGCACAAAAAGCTGGAACTTGCAGAAGTGGACAAGGCAAATTTAAACGAAAAACTTACAGAGCTTGAGATGCAGATGCTAAATATGAAAAACTTGGAAGAAAAAGCCCGCTTATATGACAGACTCTTGACAGACACTGATAAGCTGAAAGAAGAAATTATGAGGTTGAAACCAGTTGAAAAAGAAATGGACAGGTTGAAGAAAAGATTGAGTGACAAAGAAGTTGATTTCCAGTCTCTGTTGGATGCTAAAGTGTTGCTGGAGAGCAATGTTCTAAAGCTGCAGACGGAGATAGAGAACCAGAAGGACATGTTGAGAACTAAAGACAAAGAACTTGTTTCTGCACTCCAGGAAAAACTGAGTGTTGAAAAGAAACAAGTTGAGCTAAGGGAAGTGGCAGATGAAAATATAAAGCTGAAAGACCAGATCAGATACCTGGAAGAGATATCAAAGTCTAATGATAAAGAACTTGAGAATCTAAGAGAGGATAACATGGTGATGGAGAAACAGTTTAAGCTAGGTTTAAGTGAAAAAGAAATTGAAATTCAGTCTTTGATGGATGCCAAAGTGTTGCTGGAAAACAATGTTCATGAACTAGAAAACAATGTTCATGAACTGCAAACAGAAATAAAAAGCCAGAAGGACATGTTGAGAACTAAAGATAAAGAGCTTGCTATTGCACTGCAAGAAAAACTCAGCATTGAAAAGAAACGTGTTGAGCTAGGTGAAGTGTCAGATGAAAATATTAAGTTGAAAGACCAGATCAGATGTCTGGAAGAATTATCAAAGTCTAATGATAAAGAGCTTTGGAATCTAAGAGAGGATAAGTTGGCGATGGAGAAGCAGTTAAAAAATCTGCAGGTACATTTTGAGCCTTTTTTAAATTAACATTTGATAAACTTAAACACATAGTCCAATCATTTTGTTTCGTGTTTTTAGTCTAATATTACTAAAATACATAAAAACATTTTTTTTCTTTTATCTTAGAAAAGTACTTTGATGAGCGATAGCAGTGAAACACAGGCAAGATAAAATTGTTTTTTCCAAATATTTTTTCGTTCCTTTTATTTTCCAAAGATATGTTTTGAAAAAATAGAAAAGTAACATGGCTGTAATATTTATACCAACATATGTACACAAAATGATACATTTAGTAACTTTAACATTAAGGTGTGTCCGGAAATATTTATTTTTTCAAATATATACATGTACATGATTATTTTATCATAGATGCAATCTAGTTAATTAGATATTGTAATGCATTTCTCAATTCAACAACAGTGGGAACAGCAGTGCTCAACTTTGACTCAGAAATTAGGAGATGAGCAGAAAAAAGTTCAAAGTCTTACAGAACAGTTGAATTCGCTAAAAGGAGGAAAAGTTAATGCAGAGGAAATGGAAGTAAGAAATTAAAATCTGTACAGGAATCTAAAAATCTTAAATTTTGCCATGTTTAAAATAATTAGTTTAAGCTGAAACTATTTTAAAAATTTTACTCAAAGAGATTGTTGTCATTTTATTTATGACATGTTTTTTAATATATGATGCACTGCAGCAAAAATTTTTGTATCAAAGGAAAATGTTGCACCCGTAAGATATTTACTGTATTCTACACTTTAAATCCTGTTCTTAATATTTACGCTGACCTCAGAACTGAAACATACTTGGTATACAAGTCCAATGTTTATTCACGAATGAGAATGCATTATTTAAATGCTATGACTAAAACTACTTTCCTAACTTAGAACCCTCATACTAATGCCTCGAACAGCTTTTCACTAGTAATTTATCTGTAGTAAAATATAATAAAAGCTGCAAAAAATGATGTTCCTAGAAAACACTTATTACATGTATATTTAAAATATGCAGTGTATTGTTATTAATTATAACAATGTCAATTAAGAAAACTATGTTTACTTAATTCTAAATTGCTTCATAATTTTCTCAGGCATTAAAAGAAGAACTTGCCGAAGCCATAAGCGACATGGAGTTTTATAAAGAGCATGCATCTGAACTGATGCGACAAACTGACGAACTGACAGAGAAAAACAAGTCACTCAAGTTTCAGAATGAAATTCTACAAGTTAAAGTTAAACATTTCAGTAAGTTGACTGCACATTTTTTTAAATCCCCATTTCTTGAATCTTATGAAACTCAAGATGTTTTTACAATTTAATCAGTACCTGTATTTTCCTTGGTTATACACATGCAGTGTTTACTCATATATAACATTTAATAAAATACAATCAATTTGAGGAAAATAATTAACAGTTTAGACTTTAAAAAATTGAGATTTAAAAATGCTGAGATATTGAAAGGACATCAATGTTTATTGCAAATTATTATTTTTACTTAAAGAGATAAGGGTATATATTAATTATTATTTAATGTCCATTGATCTTTCCAGGAAGTCAGTTAAAAAATGATGCATCAGCCAGCAGTGGTCATTGCCAACAAACTGGGGATAAAAAGGAATCAGCTGCCACCGCAACTTCATCCGTTATCTTTGAGCAAAAAAATACTACTAGCACTGAAAAGGAAGAACTGAAAATCACTGCTCAGACTTGTATTGAAGTACAAAACTTACATACAGAGCTTAAGAATGGTCAAGCTTTAAAAACTAGCACTGTGTTGCAGGATAATCAAGAAGATGGGTCTTTAAAACCTGCTAAATCGCTCACACCTTCTCGTTGCTCGCCACGCTGTAACCCCTGCTCACCATTAACCAAATCGTCCAAACTAACACCTTTCAGAATGACACCCAGTTCATTAGAAAAAAAGCAGTCACATGCTGCAGCCTCAGGATTTAAATCCCCATTAGCCAAAGAAACTTTCAGCCTTGAAAAGAAAAAACATCAGTTGATTTCTAAATTAGCTTCTCCGAGATATAAAGCAATAAACGCTTCAAAACCTTTGTCAAGTCCCTCGACAAGTACAGGATTAGCTGACAAACTTTTAAGGGCTGAATCTATGAAGCCGCCCAAAAATGATCTTGCTGGTGCCAAGAGAATTCTACCTGATACATGTAATGCAACTAAAAATGCCGATTTGTCTCCGAGAGTAACTAGAAGTTCTCAAAAAAGACAATCTACTGACTTAAATGAAGAATCAGTTGGTGGGAAAAAAATGAAGCTAATCACTGAAGGTGCGTCATTTATATAATATAATAGTTAGTTTTGTTATTTAATTACATTGTTAACAGTTGGGCTCGGATTTTCATGATAAATCATTAAGTTCATTTTTGTGGTATATTTAATTCTTAAACAATAAGATAAGTGCCTTATTGCACTTAATATGAGCACTACTTGACATTGTTTATTAGTCATAAAAAAGCATGATTCAGCCTTTTTATGACATGGCACACTTCATCAGTAATGCTTCTTTATAGGGCATATTTTATCACTTTGAATGCATTAATAACCGCCATTTACAGAAGTTATATTTCTCACTTTTAATGTTCATATTTCCTATCAATAAGTTCAGGAAATATTAACAAAAGACTTGCAGATTCAAGATGGTAGAAAGAGGGTCACACGTGTGCTTTTTTTAAATTCTGCTTCACCCCCTTTACTTGTTGGCTATCGAAGACAATTATGATGGGTACCTGCGAATATACTTTTGCTCCCTTTGGTGTACTTCTTCTTCCTTTGGCTCTACAGCCCATTTAGGGTCCTGGCCTGCCTTACTACTCCTCTCCACTTTTCCCGATCCGTTGTCTTCTTCCTCCACTCTCTCACTCCTATGGCTTTAAGTTCTCTCTCTCCACTTCCTCTAACCATCTGCTTCTTGGTCTGCCTTTTGGCCTTTTCTCATTGGGTGTTGCCTTATATATTGCTTTTGGACCTCTGTTGTTTTCCATTCTTTCTATGTGCCCCACCCACCTCAATCTATTCATTTTGATCTCAGCTGTTATATTTGGTTCATTGTATAGTTTGTACAGTTCTGAATTGGTTCTACTTCTCCACTCGTTATTGTCCTTTACTGGCCCGTATATTTTCCTTTCCCAAGTGTTTAGCCTATTTTCTGCTTGTTTGCTGATGGGTCCATGTTTCACTACCATATGTTACTGCTGGTCGGATCATTGTCTTGTCTATGGGTTTTTTTTTTTAAGTTTTCTGGAGATCTGTCTGTTTTTCAGTATTTTATGTAGTGTATAATATATTCTGTTCCCTACTTTTCTGTTTTTGATCTCTATCATTATATCATTTTTCTCATATATGATTGATCCCAGGTATTTAAAGTTTCTACTCTTTCAAATTCTCTATCACTGATTTTGGATGATTTTTTCTTTTCCTTCTTTTTCATTTCTTTGTAATAGCATGTATTGAGTCTTTGATTCGTTTACTGTTAAACCTGCTTTCTGAGCTGCTGTTTCTAATTCTACATATGCTTTTGCTATATCCTTGCTTTGCTTTCCTATCAATGTTATATCATCAGCATATGCAAGGAACTGGATGGGTTCTGTAAATATTGTTCCTGTTTTTCACTTCTTAAGTAATGTGTCATACTGCCTTGCTTATCCAACTGGATGTTCCTTTTGACTTTTTCTAGGGTTAAGTTGAATAGTATGTACGAAGGGAGTCTTCTTATCTAAGTCCTTGGTTTACTTTTAATTCTTTTGAGCTTTCCCCTTGTATTTTCACTTTGCTTCTTGAGTTGTTTAATGTCATGCATACTAGTCTAATGAGCTTGTTGGGGATACACAACTCATGCAATGTTTTGTAAAGATAATTTCTACTGATGCTGTCATATGCTATCTTATCTTGAAATCTATGTAAACCTGGTGTAGGTGTATATTATGTTCATAACATTTTTCTAGAGTGTTTTGAAGGGAAAAGATGTGTCCGTGGTTGCTCTGTTAGGCCTGAAACCAAATTGATAGTCACCTAATACTGTTTCACTGAGATTCCCTATTCTGCAGTATCCTGTGTATTTCTGGGTGTAGTGTGCGTCCTCCATATTTGAGTACCTCAGCATTTATGTTATTTTCTCCTGGTGCTTTATTGTTTTTGGTCTTTATAATAATATTGTTTATTTCTTCTGTGGTTGGTTCTTCTATTTCTGCACCATTGTCCTCCGCAATGTTTGGTACAGTCGCAAAAAAAAAGTTTGAGAATCTGTTCTTTAAATCAAATATTGGCTGCTTAAAATTAATGTAGAATACAGATCTTAATTCAAATAGTAATTCTTACTTTTGTTTTTTGCGTTAGAATGTATTTCATCAAATGATTATTTGTCTAGAATAATTCTGAATTAATCTAAGGAACTGCATGGATATTCTTTTCTTTAAAATTATGAGACTATTTGTAGTAATATTGATTGAAATGGTGTCCAAATGTGGCTATTAAAACCCCATGCAGATCTTTGATGAGAATAAAGGGGTTTACAGGTAAATAAGTTGTGATTCTGTTGATAACACCTCAAAACTTGACAAACTGGTGAATATATTCAGTACAAATTCTTAACACATCTGATGTTATTTGTGCTGCAACAGGTACTTATGCTAGGGCCCCAATATATACCTAACATACTCTGAGTAGTACCCATAAAAAATCTATTGTCTATTGAGTTTTACCATTTTTAAAAGGTATTGTTTGAAACTGATTTTTTTCTTCTACAGAACTATTGGCAGAGTCAACTTCAGCATCATCAAAAAAACCTTCAAAACTCCAGAAAATAAAACCAATCAGGCAAATGGCTAAGCCAATTCCAGTGACGAAACCTAAAGAAATCTTGGTAAATAACATAATTTAACAAATTTTTTAACATAATTTTTTTTTTATAAACTAAGACTTCAAAACCTTTTCACAATTCTTTCAACTTGTTTTTGATCATTTTGTAGAATTTTCTTTAAAAAAACAACTAGTCTAAGGCTCACTAAGCTACTTTCAAAAATGTACCAATATTTGTTGTTTGTCATAGTCTCTAGTTACTGTTTATTTATATTTTATACGGCTATTAATGTTTTATATGTTTACATTACATTTTACAGCCTAGCAGTACTGCTCTTACCACAATAACTAACAGCCCTAAAAAAACTGACAGAATTGGCAAAGAAGCACCTAGGCCTAGAGGCCTGTCACGACTCAAGTCACCCAAGCATAAACAGCCTGTTACTGTTAAAGAGGCTGAAAGTAAAACCAATGAATGCAACACCCAATGAAGTCAGTGTTGCTTGTAAGGCTCATTAAATTACACAGATTGTGATAGTCTCACTGTTTGATTTATTTAAAAGCCACTTTTCTGATTGGTGATTGCTATCTTGAACCCATTTCACTTATGAGCTGTAAATCATAATTGTTAAAATTGAGTGTTGAATAATTCAGAGTGAATTTATATTTATAAATGATGTTTTCATGCAAAAAGATAATATCCAAATTTACAATGAAAGCAGTCTTTCAATCAAAACAATTGTATATAAGACAATAATAAAGTCACTTATTCGTAAGTATATTGTAATAACATTTCTGACTTTAATATAATGGCAGTAAATGGGAACAAAAATACAGCTAGGCTGGTTAAAAAATAGCCACTTCAGACTGGTATGAATAATATCTAAGTTGTTACAGTGTATCAAGTTATTTTGAGCTGTTAGTTTGTTACAGTGGTGCTGTAGTGTGTGGTATAAATGATAGTATTGAATTACTATACATCATATTTCATCAGTGCAACAGAAGTCTTGTACATTCATTTTATTCCAATGTGGAACTGTTTTTATTATTTATTTCTTATTATATTGTGCACCATGCCACAGTTGTATTCCAACTCATAAACTCCTCAGTTTTTCAGCTAATAATATTCTCCATTGAAATAACTATTTTAATATTGTGCCTTATTCTTCTTTGAGAATGATCTTGTAAAGTCACTATTTTTGGTCTTATTGAAGCTGCTATAACTTCTGGGAAACTTTCATAGTGACTTTAGTATATTTTCCACAGTACACAAGGCTGCAGTGGCCATGGAGACACATACATGTATTAAACTGCTAATGCATTTCATGCAGTAAAAAATATTGCTTTTTAAAAAAATTTACAATTAAAAAAAATGTGTGAGACTGGTGAGAAAGTGGTATGCTTGTAAAGAAATTTCTTTCCCAAATCTCAGGTTTGTTATATGTAGGTCAAATGTTTCCACGTATGTTATTATGATATGTTTTTATTTGACATATTTTGTTAACTTTTTAAAATCATGTTTTTTTTTCCTAAATAGATTCTTAACATCCACTGACATAGCCACAAATGACCTTAAACAAAGTTCATTTGAATATTTTGATTATGCTTTTTTGTTTGAATTAATACATTTATTATTTATGGATTTCATTTTTTATATTCTGATATTATGTATTATACATAAGTAATAAACCTTTAATTTTCATCAAACAAAGAGTTGAGCTCATTTTTCTACTGTACAGCTGTGTTTACTGGCCCTCCTATCCCCTTAATATTCATTTCTGATAATAAATAAATATACTTCAGTAAAATGTATTTGAAAAAATGACACTTAAAATAGCCTATTGCTGGAATCACATTATAACATTTATGTGACTTCATTAAATAAAACTTCAGATTTTATGTAATTTCTTTTTGAAAGTGTCTAATATTTTTTTTTATTACCAGTATCAGTATGAAATATTAATTCGTGTAGCCCATGACTAAAGGGAAAAAAAAAAAGAAAGACGACATTATTTTATGACACTTTTAAGTCTAAAGCCTTTCAATAAGAAGGTCTATGGTTTTTATGCCTTGGGTTAAAGGTCACTCTAGAGCTTGCAGAAAGATGTACCACAAATGTTTCCCAGAAGTAGTTGAGGTTCTCTTACAATAGTACTGACAAGTAATGGTAGAATAAGTCAAACTGAAAAAATTAATTACCATCAACTAATTATCTAAAGCACCCTTGTTTTAAATCTTCAATAAACCTGATTAATAAAGTTAATTTTGACAAAAACATACCAGCTTCAAGAGACAAACCAAGCAAGAACTTTGTGAAATAATTAAAATTAGAACATCTGGCAGAAGTGTACATATTTAATTATAATTTAAAGGGTTGATTTTTGCACCTAATGGGAAAGTCAACTAATGACTATCTCTAGATAGACAGCAGCAGGGAAAACAAAACAGAGTGCTGACTTAAGTCCAGATCTCCCAATGCCAAAAGGGACCCTTCCAGTCAAATCATGTGCTTTTATAGGGGCCCCAACATTCTTTTGGGCCCTTAAATATATTAGTCTCTGCCTTGACTAATTTCCTTGAACTAATTGTAAAGGCCAACTGCAGGGCCAATCTTGTCAACTTGAAATATCTTTAAATGGCTTCTTCAGAGAATGGCTTGTCCATATGCTTTTCTACTAGCTACTATGGCTGTCTTAATTCATGTGCCAGCTCCCTGAGCATAAGGTGTTAATTGAATATATTAACCTTTTATATGTCATTCTTCTGAGTACTTATGTCAGAGTTAAGGCCCCCGGGTGCAGAATAAAATGTGGGGCCCTTTAGAAAAAGACATATCATAGGGTTTAACATTGGGCTCTGTGGGGCCCATAAATATTCCTAAAAAGGAAAAAATGTATTTCCTTTGGCTTAGATCACACAAATATTTAAAGAAATTTGTTGACTAGATAAAACCTTGGGCAGCAGAAATAAATAAATAATGCATATAATATCATATTATTCCGAACACTTTTTTAAGTCAATATAATTCCTATAATTATTTGTATGATCTAATAAAAATAAAGCACACACTTTTTTCCTTTTGTAGTGTATTGACAACGTAGTAATAAATGAATGATTTAATTAATTCATATATATAATTTTTTTTTAATATAAATAGTGTTTATTATAATCAATGTAAAGTTCCCTTAGCCTAATGTATTGTGTGGTTAGCACAAAACCCAGCGGCTTTTACTTCCCTAAATAATGTCATCTGTTTATTATAGTCAATATTTTATTTGTAGAAATTATGGATATAATATCACCATCCACACCTTTAAGATATTTTCAATATTGTCTTATTGTTTGTCTGTAGCCGATGTTCACAGTAAGCATTGTAAGCAAGATTTTTTTTTATGGTTTGGTTTCCCCTACAGTGTGTACCCCCCCCCCCCCCCCAACCGAACTCTTCGCATACCCCCATTGGTACTTTGGGAAATACTGATCTAAGCCAAAGTACATTATAATAGAAGTCTATTGTGATTTTTTAAAAGTTTCATACATGATATATTCAGATAATTCTTGTACAAAATACGTAAAACAGCTAGCTATATACATATTGATGCATGATTATGTCATATCATTGTGATTATACAAGTAAATTTTTTTTAAGAGCATATTTTAAAGGTTAATGCTAAGCTTTTTACTATTATTTTAGTTAACCTTTGTCAATAATTTGGTAACCTGTTAACACTCGCGTGTTTTATATAAACAATGTCAAAAAAAACCGAATCATTAATTTAATACTAATTATGCGATATTGTTTGGTTGCTTATGATTGATATGGCAGCCTCCAAAGGCGAATGTATTTGTTTACGTGGATGTTGATGTTCAACCAGTAACAATGTAGGTATATTGTTAAATAATTCATTTTATAATTTTGAGAATGAATGTAGTGTCAATACGGAATAATTTTAGAGTACCTGGCTCCTTATTTTAAATACATATAACAAATAAGCAAAGTAAAAATTAATATGTTGTTGCATTAATATGTCGTTATGACTAAAATGATTTAACTAAACTTCTAAACAAGTCGAGTCTAGGGACCAGCAACTCTATAAATAACAGGTCATTCCCTATTTTCAATGTTACCCTCGCATCTAGACAAAAGTGTTGAAAAAGTCCATTAAAGAGAAGAGAAATGTACAAATTGCAGGTCTAGACTACAGACCCATATCTCTTGTCATCTTAAGAAAGTAATTGTCTATCTTTACAGGAGAGTAGAGGGGAAACAAGGGTTATTGAGTAATTGAGGATGGTAATGGAGTGGGGGGGGGGGGGATTTATTGCATCAGTTTATGAGAAGTGGTCAAACTGAAACAGCATTTACTCTAAGCAATACAGGCATTCAGTACAAATTTATTAGTAGTTGAAGGCATATTTTAATTTCAGCCATGTTAATTGAAAACTAAAATGAGTTCCCAATTTTTCATAGAAACGGTTAAAAAACATTTTTCGCTATAGTAATTATTATATACTGATATTTTTTAGATCTTTGCCTTATGTTCTAACAGTTTGATATAATTACAATTTACTTTGTCTAGAGTGAGAGAAAGTAAATACTGGAGAGTTGGGCTAAATTAGCCTATAGCAATTGGATCTAATTGTGTCAGATATAACAGTAGTAGAATGAAAGAATCTCAAAGAAAGAGGAGTGTAGTCTGAGTAATATTTTAGTAGAAACAGTTGACTAGATAATAGTAGAAATAGTAGATAGTAGAAAAAGAAAGAAAGAGAAGCATGGAGATATCCCACAGGATTGTAATATGGATTGTATAGACATTTATTATTGGTATAGATGTTGTGAGGAAACATTATTATTAATGAAAGAAGATACAAAGCCTACATGCCCCATCTTATTTATTTTGATGATCTGTAAACTTTTAGTCAGGCCCACAAGCAAAGAAGCGTTCCTTAAAAATGACATGTTTAAAAATAAAAAAAAATAGCTTTATAAATAATAAAGGTTTTTTTTTATCGTCTACTACAGACTTGTTGGCTCAGCATTTTGATGCAGCAGACTAATGATATTTGAAATGGGAATACTTTCTGCTAGGAGGGGTAAGAGATGTATGTTGTTTTTTTTTTTCATTATTGTTGTCACTTTAATGTACTTGTTCTTTTATTTAAAGTCTTTCATGTTTGTTTTTCGTCCTCTAAATTAAGTTGTTAGAAATTCATTTCAAAATTATTATATTTTTCCAGTGGGTGTGTTGCTGGCAGTATTTTGGATTGGTGCCTTATGTTATTTTTGGTTGCCAGATGTTCTAAAATTCATGTCCAAATCTGACGCAGAAAGTAAGATTTTTTTTTAAATTTTTAACCTCTGTCATTTGAATTCTCTATTTGCACAACTTAAACATTGTTGTTGTTTACCTCATAGATATTTGTTAATCTTTTTTAACACTTGAATGTTTTTTTATTTCTAGAGAGTGATCAAGATTCAAATTTTTCTCTTGATCAGACTATTCATGTCTGCATCACATCTGATCATAAAACTTTAGGTATATTTATTTAAATAAATGTTTCAAAATCTTATCCTTTTAATTAAACATTTATAAGCTTAAATATATGATTAGATGTATTTTTAAAGATGAGCATGCTTATACTAATTGCTTTATTATAGGGGGAATGGTTACACTCATCAACAGCATAATATCTAATACTAACTCTGAGGTAAAGTTCCACCTGGTAGTTGATAGTGAAAGTGTTGACCGCTTAAGGTAAGTACTTTTACCCTATCACGACTTTAGTGAATTTTTTTGTATATTCTGTGATTATTAAGTAGGGTTTTTACAAGTTTTCTCTTTATTGATAATCACTAATCGATAATGTTATCAGTTTTTAATTTGATATTTTAACATAATACTTGATAATCTCAATCTTGTACTTTTTCAGTATCTGGATAAAAAAATCTAAACTCAAGTTCATTGATTTTGAAATAAAAGCTTTTCCAGAGGAGTGGGTAGAAGGCAAGATCAAAATTAGAGGAGGGAGAAAGGAACTTGCCAGCCCTGTAAGTTTAGAAATATATATATTGATAGTTACTCTGCACATTTAAGTTAAAATTGTATTTCAAACGTATCTTTAGATTTATTTAAAAGGCACTGTCGATTTTTTCAGCTAAATTATGCTCGCTATTATCTGCCGAAGTTATTTCCAGATATAAATGACAGAGTTGTATTTATTGATGATGACTGTATTGTTTTAGGTAATATTTTTTTCTTTTAAGTATGGTTTATATTTATCTTAGAACTAGAAAAATCAATAAAATGTTCACTCTTGTTAACTATTGAATGGGAACAAAAAAATCTGATTACCTTCTCATATTATTTGTTGCTGGTAAAATTGAAAGCTAACTTTTGATAAATGAAATCACTTATTATAAAAGTATATATCAAACAACTAACAATATGTATTCAAAACGGTGGAGGATTTTTATTTCTGAATCTTACATAAATGTACTTCACACTTCAATTACTAGTGAGGGTTAAGACGAACTTAAATTCATCTTTCTGTGTTAATTTTTACCTGTAATTTCACAATTTTTGTATTTTTAGGGGACATTAAATTTTTGTACCATATGCACATAAAAGACGGTCATTGGGCAGCGTTCTCAGAGGACTGTGAGGGTGTAAATAAAAGACTTAGTAGACTAAATGTAAGTCTATTTTTACGTCACAATTAACTATTTGATGAAAGCAAGTCTTCCATTGGCTCTTAATTTTTTTCATGCTTTTCGTTTAGAATGGGGAAGCTGAGTTTAGCAAGATTTAAATATGGGTGCTTTACAGATCTGTGACAGATGGATTCAGAAAAAAAATATATTTATGACTTTGTTATGGATTTTTATTATTTTAATTCTATTAAACTTTGTTCCTAACTTTTTTATCACAATATAATGCCCCCTACGTTTTAGGCTATGTTTATGATGCCATTTTGGCTGACTGGCCATGTAAGTTCTAGAAAATAGTAAAGAGATTGTGATGTTGGAAAATAATTCATACAAAATAAACAAATCATTTTTAGCCACAAAATAAAAACTTCCATGTTAAATTTTGTCAAGTTTTCCACCAGGGTGGACGGATTGCTGAGTAGTATAGAGCACTTAATTGTCAACCTGAAAGTCCCGGGTTCAGTCTTTGGTGATAACACAATCCCTTCATATACAACAGGGGTGGGCAACTACGACCAGCGGGCAGCATGCGGCCTGTCTTAGTATATTATGCAACCCATATGTTGCAATCCTATGTCGATGTTAATTTTCTTTGTTTAGAGTTTTCGCAATATTTAAAAAAATGTATTCCGTCTATTTGACTATAATCTAGGAATATTAAATTAGTTTATGGCTCCAGAATATTAGTTAAAGCTGCTTGACTTACAAGCAGATTATGACCTGAAGGAGATGTTCAAATCAGTTCTATTGCTGTAGTTTTAAGGATGTTTGCCAGCAATGGCATTTCCACACCTAAAATAAACTTTGCTGCCAAGATTTTGTCACTATTTGGGTCTACATACATTTATGAGCAATCGTTTTCTTTTATGAAAATAAACAAGTCTAAGAACAGATCGATGTTGACTGACTGCTATTTAAATGCAGCCATGCGAATCACAACCAGTAAACTGGTTCCACAGTTCAAGAACATTATCCACAATTGTGAGCAGTTACATGCTTCTCATTAATTATAATTATACTCTGTGGTCACCTTGTATGTAAAAAGTTCCTTGGTCTTTATACTTGATATGCAAGGTAACAATAAACTTTTGTTGAAATAATTATGAATAGTTAAGTCTTATTAGCAAAATAGCAACCGGTTTAGTCATATTTTAAAAAGTAATGTGCATGTGTAATAGAGTAAGTAAAGTCCCCTTCTTAGCCTTAACGGGCCTTCGGGGTAGATGAAGTGTAGAATTCATCTGTTTCTATAACCTCGGCATATGAAAGGATTGTGTGGTTAGCACAACGCCCAGCCGCCTTTACTTCCCCAACTTAAAGTCAGGTACCCATTTAAAGCTGTGTGGACTTGTGAGACAACTTTGCACCAAATTTTACCTGGAAAAATTCCATGGGCCTCACCAGGGTTCGAACCCAGGACTCTCAGGTCGACAGTTGAGTATCTACACCACTCGGCCATCCGTCCCACATGTGTAATAGAGTGTGAATGTGAAATAAAATGACATATACATGATTAATATCTTTAATTCATATTTTTCATACGTTGTAAATTGTATATGAAGTAGACAAATTATATATGCTGCCCGCCGATAACAATAAAATTTTCAATGTGGCCCTCCGTTAGAAAAAGTTTGCCCACCCCTGATATACAATGTTTATAGAAACAGATGAACTCCACACTTCATCTACCCCAATAGCCTATTAGGCTAAGAGAACTTTGTGCTGAAATTTTTTAATAAAAAGACAATTTTATATTTTAAAAAAATGTATGAATCCATTCACTAATCTGTAGTGCACCCTTAATCATTTTTATTACTTTTTTTTTTTTTGATTTCATTGTCTCATTTAGAATGTGTATGCTGAGTTTATAGATTTTAAAAACAAACAAGTGCAGGAGATGAACATGAAACCCTCAGCTTGTTCTTTCAATACTGGAGTATTTGTAACAGATCTGTCCCTGTGGGAGAAAAACAACATTACAGAGCAGTTGGAATACTGGATGGAACTTAACACTAGGTGATTTTAAATGAAAAAAAAAATTTAATCTATTATTTTTGCCATTAAAAAAAAACAAGTCTGTAGCATCTCACACTATAGGAAGTTACTTTAATTATTAAACTAAACCGCTTTTACAAAAACGAAAAAAAGCTTGTTTCCATATTGATAAATTTTAATGAAATCATTTTCTTCTCATATTAAAATGAATAAGTTAAATTAATAGCAGCCATAAATCCTTGTCAACCTATATGTTTTCTGAATGACAGAAAAGTAAGCTTGTAAATTCTTCTTTTTCATATAATATTTCTTTCATGTATCAACGTCTTAGGGACTCTGGGTGTTTATTTACAATGACTTTAAAAACAAAGGGACTGGTTTCTAGTGTTGTTTTAGTCCCAGGTCATATTTTAGTTTCAGTTTTTATTTCGTTTTTTCTGTAATAATTTCAGTTTTCGTCTAGTTTTAGTCTTGCTTCTAATTTTAGTTTTAGTTCTCGTTGACGAAAAGTCAACATTTTCGTTAACGAAGGTTTTAGTTTTTGTGAACAAAAACAACACTATATTTTAGTTTCAGTTTTTATTTCATTTTTTCTGTAATAATTTCAGTTTTCGTCTAGTTTTAGTCTTGCTGCTAATTTTAGTTTTAGTTTCCTGCAAGTTGTGCTGTCTTTTTTTTTTTTTGGGGATCGGGGATGTGGAAGTTTTAGCTCACTGGCAGGTTGGTGAGGTTTTGGTGGCTTCAACATTTTTTATTTCACAAAAAAGCTAAAAGGAATAAATACTGTCCATATAATACACCCAGAATTAAGTCTGCACCTTAGAATATTTATATTATACTAAGTCACTGAAATTAATTTTATTTAGTTTTCCTGAAGTCGGATCAACATTTTTATTAGCAATCATTTAGTTTTTAATACATGTATTGTATTTATTTTAATTGACGAGGTTGTTTTAGAATTGATTGTTTTTTATTTAGAAGGAAGTCCTTTTATATTTATTATGACCGCTATTTTAAACAACTATTTATGTGCTAAACTGTAAGAATTTGAAGTCAGATAAAACTAGAGATGTTCATGTAATTGTTGAAAAAATAAAACTTAACGTATGGACTTGTATAATTAAAAAAATTTAAGTTTTTTTTGAATAATTTTTCAGTGTAATTGATTAAATTTTCATTGATATTTTTATCTGCTCCAAACTTCAGCCTTTAGAAACAAAAATGCTGCCATTTTTAATTGCATAAACATCTCTCAATGTGGTACTATGTACTGTGGATTTTAGGCAGTAATACTGTCCACACAATACACCAGAATGCCATCATTCTCAAAAAAAAAAAAAGGCACAATAGCAGACATAAAAAATTTCAAAATTGTATCTTTATTAAAATGCATCTTGTTGATTTTAACAATGAGAAAAACATTTACTGTTGAACACTATTTATCCTGAATAATTTATTAGCTTTAATGGATAAAGTGTAATTTGTGACTATGAAATGTATATTATTTCTGCACAGAAGTTAGGTGGCATAAATTAGCAGAAAAATCTTTATCAAATGATGTATAAGAAATGTAAAGGAATTATTGTTTTAAGTGTCACGTAGAACTCCTACTTTCCTGGCAATGCCAGGTACACTGCTAGTAAAATATTAAACGCAGTGGCTACGGATACAGCCAGCTGTACTCCGTATTTTTTTAAATTTTTGTTTTCGGGGCTAGGGTTAGGAATAGGAGCAATATCTATAGCTGGACCCCGAAAAAAAATTCGGAATCCAGCAATCGCACATGCGAACAAAAAAAAATAGTCCGTCTTGAGCGCATGCGTGTTGGCTGTATCCATAGCCACTGCGAATATTAAAATAATTGTCAATATTGACATGTCCTTTTCTATTTTACTAATCTGGCAGCAAGGGTTTCTTATTTTAAAAAATCATATGTGAAAAGGATACAAGCCTATTATTAGGCCTGTAACTATTTGACAGAATTGTAATATAACTATTTGACAGAATTGTAATATTACTATTTGACAGAATTGTAATATTTATAACATAATTTTTTTTTTACTACAGTAAGAAATTTTTTGAATTTTAGATATTTTTTTAATATGTTTATCTACTGTGATGTTCATTCTACAGGGAAGAAGTTTATGGAAATGAAAAAGGGGGAGGTGGCTCACAGCCCCCCATGATGATTGTATTTTACAACAAGTACACGAATATTGAATCACTATGGCATGTTCGACATTTAGGTAAAAACTTCTTCATTTGCTCGGGAGAAAAAAAAAAAGTGATAAAATAATTTAAACAAGAATAACTAATGTTAAGTGCAGAAACATATGGATCTTAATGCAGGGGCTAGTGGGATGGGTGGCAGAGTGGTGTAGATACTCGACTGTCGACCTGAGAGTCCTGGGTTCGATCCTCTGTGAGAACCATGTGGAATTTTTCCAGGTGAAATGTGTTTCAAAGTCGTCCCACAAGTCCACCCAGCTTTAAATGGGTACCTGACTTTAAGTTGGGAAAGTAAAGGCGGCTGGGCGTTGTGCTAACCACACAATCCCTTCATATGCCGAGGTTATAGAAACAGATCAATTCTACACTTCATCTGCCCCGATGGCCCGTTAGGGTTAAGGGAACTTTACTATGCTTGATGTGCATTACAAACCTTATAAAAATATTCTCAAGGAACAATTACATTATATGTTTATTCATTATAGAACAAATCAACTTAATATGATAGTCCTTCTATATGATCTTTGCTTTACTTAAAAAATAGTTTAGCTGTTCAGTCAGAAAATTTTTTTTTAAAATGCAATAATACTTAGAATATTTTACTTTGCTGTCATTTTAGCCCAGTCTTAAAAGTTTTGTTTTTCTTAAAGATTATTATCACATTTTATTTTTGTGTAGGTTTGTCTTCAGGAACATCATACAGCAAATCATTTTTAGAAAAAAGAGCCAAATTGCTTCATTGGAACGGTCCATTCAAACCCTGGGGAAGGGTTGCTCAACATATCTATTTATGGGATAAATATTTTGTTCCTGAACCCAGTGGACAGTTCAAAGTTGTGAGACGTGCATAATGAAAATATTGACACATGATTCTTGATAATAACATTTTGTTGTCTTTAAAATGTAATGTTATCAATACAGTTCAAAGAATGATCTGAAATTTTTTAAACTTATACAAATTATTTTTACTTAATTCTTTTTTTTTTAGTTTATTGTATCATTAGTTAAACAGAGTTACATTAAATGTATTATTTTCTATTGCATATTTAAAAGCATCCTCAATGTTTAGTTTGCCAATTAATGTACATTTTTCTTATCCGATGAACAAAATCATTTCTCATTTTATTTTTTTTAAAGGTTTAGAAATATTCTTAATTTAAGAAATTACAATACTGAACAATGAACATTTTATCATATTTTATTCTGCTCAGCAAAATCATTAACCATTTATTTTAATCTTTTAAACTAGCTTTTTTTTTGTTCACTCATTGGTAGCCTTAGTTATAATGGCTATGACGTGTTGGCATTGTTTTTTTAATGACAGTAATGTGCATCTTTTTTCTTTATACTACATTTACTGATATTTAACACCATTTTGGATAATTGAACATTAGATAGATATTTTTATACAGGACAGTATTAAAACTGGATGAAACTTGTGGGCATGGCAAATTTTGCAATTGAGTGTAAATGTGATTTTATTTTTTTGAGAAACCCACACAGTGTACAAAATATTTCATTTGTGGCTATAAACAAATTACTGTTTTTATGTTAGTGTTGTGATTCATCATTTTGCATGACATTTAACTTTAAATAAAAAATACATGTAAATTACTGGTAATACCTACACTAACATGTACATCACTGGTAATTACTATACTAACATATACATTATTTTGATCATTTTAGTATTTACACATGTATTGAATATTTAACTGCAGTGCTGCAAGTGGTTTTAACTGCCAATGAATACTTTTTTTTCAGAACTCTCACTTTGAAATATTCAGTGAGATTCTGCAAGTCAAGACTTAGTACAAAGTCGAGAATCTCAACATGTTCGTACTAAGAGCTTGACCCTAAATATTGGTCTCAGTATTCATTCACATGAAATAATAATAATGTAATAATATTTTAAAGTGTGGAGGTTTATTATCTATCTTTAATGTAGAAAGTTTTTCTGTCAAGTACAATGGAACGTATGTATTTAATAAACAGGCTATGATACTATGTAAATGTGTAAATATTGCAAATCCATTTTTCTCTGTATACCTAACACCATTTTAGAAAAGTAATAGCATGTTGGTAATTGAGATCATTTAATGACTTAATCCTGTAAAAGTGGTCCAAATTTTTTTAACTGTATTCAATAGGGGATCTGAAATTATTGGAATGTGAAGTTGATTTTGAATATTTGTTTTGTATCTAAATAGAAGTATGAACTGATACATTCAAAATATATTTCTCTAGGGTTTTTTCTTTTAACATTTTTATTTATAATTTTTGTAAACATTTAATTTGGCAATTTTATATGTGGATAATTCCTTTACTACTGATATTTTAAAAAGTCCTATTCAAATTTATTGACAGTATAAAACTAGTTTTATAATCCAGTTTGAAAAATAAAATACATGTATACAATAACATTTGCTAATTAAAATTGTGTATTTAATCTTACATTGTTACATTAGGTTTTCTTGATAGTTCATAATTGATAGGTCAATGTTTGTAGATCATTAAATAGTTTCATTAAAATATATACATGTAATTCTTTCCTACACTCATCAGAATTGTTTTTTTTATTTTGTGATTGTTTTTTTTTACTTTAATTTCATTAGATTATGATTCATAGTAACTATAAATACTGTATAATGTGGCCATTCAAATATTGATTTTATATTACTGTTAATGTTCAAACTTTTTAACTGTATATACAATGTACACTTGTTTAATAAATACAAATATACTTGGTGCTTACAGTAATTGATACCATATTTAACACTGGAGGATCTTTCACTTGTGGTTCTATTTTCTCTTCCCATGTTTTTGCTTCAAGAATATTTATAATCAAACTGATCTTTTTTTTTTCTAAGTGTCTTAACTGAACTGTTATTCAGATTGACTGTAATGCATTAATATTTGTAAGTGTCATTATATAAAAATATATGCCTCTGTTGTAAAATAACAATAAATTGATATAAATATTCTCACCGCATTCTTACTATTTTCTAACACTTGTGCTAACTTTTGATTATATTGACAAACACAAATATGTGTACCATCCAAAATATTAAGAAATGCATCTTAATAATGTAAATTAAGGAAATTTATATAAAGTACAAAATCATTAAATATTTTGTCAGTTTAATGAGAGAATGACCATAAATTTTGATTGAATTAATTTTTATTTAAAAAAAAAAACAGCAACAGTAAGTCTGATTGTTTTATTTTGATTACGAAATAAATAAGGTGCAATATGAAATATAAATAAAAAATAAATATACAAATCATCTTCATGAAAAGGATGTGCAGTATATGAATGCCATTTCTTAAACAAATCTCATGTAGCTTTTTGAAATAGGTAACTGCAATGTTATAAATTAAATGGAAGAATATGTACAATGCTTATAAAAAAATACAATTCTTTAGCCTTGAGCTTTAAGTTTCCAGAAGTTGATGCCAAAAAAAAATGGTTGAATCTACTTCCTTCATTTGCAAAAGACAAAGACAAAAATGTCTTTTTTAAAAAAAAAATAAAAATTTTGATTTTCTTGTGAAAAGTAATCTAAGAAAGGAATGTTTTAATTGTGTCTTTCTGCTTTATTCTTTTAAAAATTCATGGTATTTATCATTAACTGAAACAAAAATTATTGTCACCAGTTTTTAAAAAAAATTAATTTAACCAGAATTTTCTTGAGACACTTTGCCCTGAGAGGTATGTCTGACTATGGCAGCCAGAATGTGGTCAATTGTCGGCCTGTCGCTTGATACTTGACTGCAGTAGGAGAAAACAACTCTACCAGTACTATCCAGTATGAAATCTCCTCCCATCTTCAAGTTAAAAAAGAAAAAAAAAAATAATCAATGGACGATCACAATATATACACAAAATATCTTACTACACAAAATATCTTACTATCAATTTTCACATTTTATGTATCATTTACTCTCAAAACTGTTTGGAGTTATACATTGAAATGGTTCCAATGAAAAAACTGGATGAAAATTTAAAGAATAACTATACCTGTTGAGGATCGTCATGCACATTTTCAAGAGGTCTTGGCAGTTGTCTACCATTGAGCAACTGTTCAGTATAGTACAGCATGCAACCAATGCTCCATACCTATCAAGTACAGTATAAAAAAAATGTGACAGTGGGCTATTTTCTACTTCAAATATAAAGAGTTAAAATTGCACACCCAAAATATTTTTCTAAAACATTTCAAATCCAATTTTATTAAGCTACATTCTTAAGAGTACTTCCAAAATGCTAACATAATTCTTAATACATGTATTAGTTACAGATTATGTATGCATATTTTCATGGATTTACCTTAGAAACAGATCTGTATAAACCAAAAGTGTGATAGATCTGCGAGAAAACAAATTGTATGATTAGTTATACAGTTACAATTCATGCAATTTAACATATAATTTTATTTAACATTACATGTATCTGTAAAATTTCATTCAAATTCTTACAATTAAAAAAATGAATGAATAAAAGAAAAATAATGATCAAATTAAAATTACAACAAAACTTAAAATAAAACAATAATGATAAAATAAAAAAATTGAATTATCACTTTAGCCTTGAAAAAACTTTAAAATAATATCCCCATGATTAGATAATTTAAAAAGAAAGGACAGACAACATTAAAGAATGGACAGGCTGAAATATTAAGGGCCAAGTGAATGAAGAAAAAAATTTTTTTTTTATTAATACTGTATTGTATAAATGAGTGAAACTTTGGATGAATTCTGTGTTTATGAAATATAATTTGCGGAGCACTGATCTAAAACGCTACCAAAATGTTACATTTTAATAGTACATGTATAACTAATGAGTTAACCCCTATTTTACACAGTCAAAAGCTCTGAATTCTGAAGTCTCTATGGTTCAACCATATAAATTTAACAACCAATTATCAGCACTTATCACTTACATAATTTCTGAATGATAAACATCTGGCAGGTTATAATGACTGACTTAAAGCTAGGAAAGAGCTTAGAAAGAAAGTATTATTTTTTGTCTGCAACAAGACAATATGTAGGCTTACTAAAAGAAACCTTTGTGCACTCAGTTATAATTTGAGTGTGCTTGCTCAGCAAGTTATGTGCACATATAATTTTTACCTTTCTTTCAGAATCTAGGATCATGTCAAATGGAAAACCTGTTTCTTTTAACCATTTCATTGCCCCAAATTCTTCTCCAAAAGACACAATCAGTATTTCAGTTCCAGCCTGTTTTAGCTCATCCTAGAAGGTAAAAATGTAACAATATACATACTTTTATAAATTAAAAAAAAAACACAACAGATAGAAAGAAGCCTTAAAGGTTATCGTCAATAGAAAAAAAATACATTATTTTAAATAGTGTAGATTTAAATAAAATGTTAATTTCATACATGTATTCTTGAAATAAGAGGTTTATTCATAAAACAGATATTTTTTAGATTAAATTGCCATTTTAAATTTAATACTAATGGGTTCAATAGATTTGATTTAGCCTAAAATTCCTCTTACCCGCCTGGCAACAATGTCAGATAAATGATCTCGTCAAGGTAATCATGCAAAATGTCTAATTAAAACCATTAACAGATATGGCTGATTTTTAACAAAAGAAGCCAAGTTAACATTTTCTTTAGATCTTGGATTTATGAAAACTGAATCCACTGGAAAGATATCCCCTTCTTTTAAAGGAGGATCAGCAGATTCATGAAAAGTTTTATCAATATCTTCTAAAAAATCATCCCATTCTTTCTGAAAAAATATAGACATATAATATACAAATTATTTAATTGAAATGCTTTGTAACGTTTTTGTCTTTAAGATACAGATCTTAAATAAGAAAAATAAAATGTTAAATATAACTTATTTTACCTCACATTGAGTAATATCATCAAATGCCTCTCTGACTTCAGAACATCTGTTAAAAAATATGATTTTAATTATATACTATCTTCAGTTTAAAAAAAAACTGCAGTGACACACAAAAGTGTTCCAAAAAATCACTACTAGTTACAACTAGTTTAAAACAAACAACTAATTGATTAATAAGAATAAAAAAAATAATAAAATCATGATGCAAATTAAAGCAATCAATATTAAAAATCAATTGATTACTTCATTTATTCTATGATAATAAAAGTTCAAATAAAAAAAAAAAAATAACAAATCACAATAATCAGAGCTAACCAAGTATAAAAAAATCAGGATACCAATTGAAAATTGTCAATAACAATATAATGTAAAGGAAATTTTACAATAAATGGGAATTAGTTTTCTTACCTGAAGTAACGTTTGGCAAGTCTGTCAAACTCAGACTTTGTTTTCACATTGAGTCTGTGATGAATATTCAATGAATCATTATTTTAATTTTAGCAAAAAAAATTTTTAAATGCTGAAATCTTGCAACAAAAAAATTGTTACATTTGTTTTAGTCAAAAAAGAAACCAACTTTCTGAAAATATGATATTGAAAAGTAATATTATTAAATGTTAAAGGTAAAATTGTCAAACCATTAACATTTACGCACTTGTTACGGTACCGACCGGTCGGTTTCCTCATAGGCCTATGTACGGGAGACCGAACGTTTATTTTTTTTTTCCGTTTCCGGGGTTACCGTTTCCTAAGTCAGGATTTTCCCTTTAGGTGTATCAAATCAAGATGGCTGCGATTTA
>JAGDYQ010000044.1:6104155-6221731 GCA_021962125.1 Bulinus truncatus | reverse complement strand
ATGCATATTGTAGTGTAGTACCAGAGGCGTAACTAGGGTTGGGGGATGGGGAGTCCAAATTCGAAAGTCCCCTCGGGCCCCAGCTTGAGGGGGGCCCCCAATTTTTTTTACATTAAATGTGAAGTACATTATCTCATGTCATGGTGTCGAATGTGAAAATGACCCCCCCCCCCCCGCCCCCTCGGCTCCCAAACTCCCTAGGTTCGGCATTGTATAGTACACTATATCGTACCGAGAATTAGCTAAGAAAATATTGCCAACCCGGTTTTAGGTGTTACCTTCCACGACCTATCTAAATAAAAAAAAAATATACATCCACACTTCCACACCCTGTTGTTCTTTTTGCTGCAAATGTTGAATCATTTTTTTTTTGCTTACAAATTAAAAATAAAATATAATAGAAATGAAACAAATAAATTAATTAATAAATAACAAATTTCCTTTTTTTAAAATCATTTTAGTTAATTTTACAAGCCCATTTAATAATATTCTTTGTAAAAATATTCATCATAATCAAATTAAAAAAAAACAACAAAACAAATAATTATAAATATAAAAAAAATATTTGTGTGTGTGTGTGTGTGTGTGTGTGAGTCGACTCTGCTAGTTTGTCAATTACTATTACATAACTTCATTTCCAAAAGAACAAAATGTCATGGAATTCAAACGTCCCTCCCCCCCCAACCCACCCACCACACCCGCCCCACGCGTACATCCCAAATCTCTTTATGTCGTCTGCTTCGATGCAGGCAACTATTTTTCAGTCGAATCCACAATTTTTACCCGCCACTTACATTAAATGATTGAAACTGAATTCTCTTTATTTTATTTTGAAAGAGGGTTACCTCATTCGCCCCACCCCACTCCCCCTTCCTTTACTAAAATTTACAAAAAAAAATCTGAACACCCCCCCCCCTTCATACCCACACGCGCACAGCTTTACCACACATACACCCCTCTCCCCCCTCCCCTTTCCTGACATCCGTATATTCTCATCCAAGAAAGAAAACCTCCATGTGAAGAATAAAAAACTTTTTTTTTTGCGCGCTCGTCTGTGTGTGTATGTTTTTATATGTGCGTGCGTGTGTGTAACAGGAGGGAAAAAAAAAAGGAGCAGAAACCTGCATGAAATAAACAGTCCAAGTATTCTCTCCCTTCTTCCCCACCCCTCTTTTTTTTTTTAAACAGTTCCCCCCTCCCCCTTTCACTCCCCCCCCCTCCTTTTCGTTTTTCTTCCATTTTTTTCCCTTTGCCCTCCGAAAAGAAAAAAAAATTGCACTCTTCATGTGATGGTGTAGAGCAGATGATTACGCAGTAAACGAGAGGTGTGGGGGGGTTGAAGGTGGGAGACGAGGACGAGTGTTTTTGGGGTGGAGAGGGGCAGAAGTGTGCAGTAACTAGACAACTGCACCAGTGCACTATTTCCTAGCAGACGACGCGATGTGTTCTTGATTCTACTAGTTCTTGTTCTAATTTTATATTTTTTTTTTTTGTGTGAGGAGGAAAAAAAAAAGTTTTTGTTAGTAGTTGCTGTGTTTGTGTGCGCGTGTGTTTCTTTTTTTTAAAAAAAAAAACAACTCTAGATATTTCATCTGCAGTATATTTCTTTCTTTCTCCGCGAGTTGTACATATGTACTGTTTATTCTTTTCTTTTTTTGCTCTTAAGACCGGTGCGTAACTTTAATACTGCAACTTTTTGTGTGTGTTCTACAGCGATAGGACTTTTTATATTGTTGTGTTGTGATATTGCGGTTTCTTTTGTAATTTTTTCACCCCTTCTATTACGGAGGCTGTGCTGAGGGCAATATTTTGACGCGAACTCAGGCGAGTCTAGCAGACGACCAAAACTTTATGTACTTGCATATCAAAAGTGTTGTGTTCTCAGACAATTAAATCTTGAAATTTACGCGCGACATGGTGAGATCTTTTTACCAGCAGACTTCTGTGAAATGCTAGAGGTAAGTAATTAATCGTTAATTTTACACTGGCGATTTATATTTGTTTCGTGTGTGAATTTTAGAATCGATCGACGCCACCCGTGTAAAGAATGTACTAATTCACACTTTGCTTCACTCATTGTGTCTAATGCATTCGGTCTGTGTATGTCTAAGTCTATTAAAAAAAAAACAACAATTTTATCATTTGCATATCTGTTTATATCCATTATCTATCTATTTAATTATCGATTTAATATATGCCTGTCTGACATTCTGTCTACTTATCTGGCGATCTATCTAACTACATGCATATCAATCAATCAAACAATCAATCAATCAGACAATCAATCAATGTATACTATTTGTCTATATATATATATATATATATATATATATATATATATATATATATATATATTTAATTTCTGTCTAAATTACGATTCTATCTATCGGTCCGTCTGTTTACCTGTCTTTTTTTTTTTACACATTTACAAACATACACGCATACACATAAATATATATATTTTAATCGTGTCTCATATATTGGACAAAACAATTCGATTTGTCACATTGTTTACATATTTCACAACTCCTTTTCGACGTAAAACGTTCAGGCCATTTGATTTCGTTCCAGTTCACCGAGTCTAGTAAGTTTGAAATAATCCATTAGTGAAACAATTTTTCATTTAATATTAATTTCAAAGTCGATTGTTTGCACAAAATATGTGCGTGCGTGCGTGCGTGTGGAGTGACGGTGGGTGGAAGTACAATAACAATACACGGTTATAGCGTCTTACTAATATGTCACCATACACAAACATTCTCAATTAAACACACACTCACACATTCTCAATTAAACATAGAAACACACATACACACACGTTTAGAACGCGTAGATCAACTTTTAAAACTCTAACACACTCACAGAGTAAAAAAAAAAACGTTAAACTTTAAATAAGAAAAAAAAATCAAAACAGTTCTTTCAATTCTTGCTCTGTGTCGTCTGTTGATTAAGAATGTCCGGCACTTGCGCGCAATTATTGTACCATCGTCTGCTGGTTAAAATGCTCGGTACTTTTTTTAAAAATAGAAACTTTTAAATTTTATCCTGTGTGTCGTCTGCTCTGGAATTCTTCGGCCATTTATGTTTTACACAAAACACAATTTTTTTTTTATAGGTAGAACTTTCCTTAGGGTTTCGAGAGTTGGTGGCGGAGGGAATGGTTGGGTACAGGGTTGTGGGAGGGATGGGGAATTAGGGATGGGGGTGGGGGGGAGTTTAAAGTCAAATCGAAGGATCATTTTAACTGTTGTCTAGCTGAGAGACGGGATCTTGTAAATTATTAGAACCTCCGACATTTACTAATGACCAACTCAGAAATATACACCACATACAATTCACACGTTTACCTGTATTATTGCTTTTGGAAAATATATACCATTGTTGGTCTACCTCCCCCCCCCACCTCATTAAAAAAAAGTATCCACACGCGGGAAGGATTAAACGGTAGGGGGGGAGGCAGTGCCGAACCTAGGGATTTGGGGGCCCGGGGGGCTTGGCCTATTTGGGGGCCCCTGCATTTTGCTATTCGACACCATGACAAGAGATGATGTACTTAATATTAATGTAAAAAAACTTTTGGGGCCCCCTCAAGCTGGGGCCCGGGGGACTTCCAAATTTGGACCCCCCTTCCCCCACCCTAGGATTAGTGGGTTAGGGGTGGGGAAGGGGGAGGGCTAGGGCCAAATTTCTGGCCCTGCTAACCCCACCTCCCAATGTTACACTATTTTTGTAACAAGTTTTAATGTACTTTCTTTAATACCACGTCGTATATATATTTTTGGTTTGTTTGTTTCGTTAAAACATTTTTGATTATTCTTTTTAATGTAAACGCAATGTATCATTAAGCGTCGTAATCACACTTTTTATAATATTCAGAACGAAATGCCGTACACGTGTGATAATCGTTTATCATAACTCTGTTATTAATTATTTAATACAAATTTTATGTTTGAAATTATTTTTTTTTAACTGGAATTGATTTTTTTGTTTTGTTAAATGGCGATCAACCAAAGCGTTCAATTGATGCATAACGTCACGCTTCCTTCTACTTTACCCCTTTTAGTGTCTCCCTGCTTCATTGCACACCGATCAGAATATGCTGCAGCAACATCTTTAATGCGAAAAAAAAATACAATTTAGTTTTAAAAAAAATAAAAAGTTTGTCGAGTTCTCGTAAAATACTGTCTGATATCTCTCTACCGTACCTGTACTGATTAATATATCTGCCGTACCGGTACTGACTGATATCTCTCTACCGTACCTGTACTGATTAATATATCTGCCGTGCCGGTACTGTCTGATATCTCTCTACCGTACCTGAACTGTTTAATATATCTGCCGTACCGGTGCTGTCTGATATTTCTCTACCGTACCTGTACTGTTTAATATATCTGCCGTACCGGTACTGTCTGATATCTATCCGCCGTACCGGTACGAAAATAAAAAAAATAATGAAATGTCTGCCCATGTTGTCTTGGAATCCATTGCAGGGGGGGGGGCGGGCGAGGTCAGTGACCTCGACACTCGTGCATCCGCTGGGCAAGCGTTGTTACGTGATAATGGGCGGAAAACAACTACTGCATCGACACGTCACGTCGTTTGTACTGAATGCAATATTTAGTAAATGTGTTATATCGCTCAATAACCATCGTGAGTACTCTCTCTCTCTCTCTCTCTCTCTCTCTCTCTCTCTCTCACGAGGGCACACACACGAGGGCACACACACGAGGGCACACACACGCAGACACACAAACCATAGAGCTGTGAAGCAATGTTTTACTTGTTGTTTTTTTTTAAGTAGCCACGTCGCACGCATGTGTGGGCAGGTATGAGGAGAGGGTAAAGGGGAAGAGGGGAGGGGTGTGTGTGCAGCCTGTACTCTTCTCCGAGGGGTCCTTCAATTTCACAAGGGCCCATCAATCCCGACGCGTCTCCACATTCTGTAAACTAATAACTTTTTTTAATGCAGGGTCCCACCAGCCTTTGTTTGCACCGGGGTCCATAGCACCCCTCCCCCCACCTTTCCCACTCGGCGGCCCTGCCGTTTGACTAGCTCAGTGACGCCCTGCTAGCCCTAACATTTCAGAACTTCTCAAAGGGGCGCTGCTAAACACACTCGTATAGACTCTCTCTCTCTCTCTCTCTCTTTTGTTTCTCTCTCTCTCTCTCTCTCTCTCTCTCTCCCTCCCTCTCTCTCTCTCTTTTTACGGGAAGCCCACAATTTTCTTCAGCATCCTGTTTGTCCTTTCCTACAGCCACGAATTTCTGCGACTCGGTGAAGTGACCTCGTGCAGCGCGGCGCGCAAGTGTCCAGGTGCACATATGTGTGTGTGTGTGTGTGTGTGTTTGTAGTCAGTCTATAGTTACTGCAGTACTGGAACTGTCACGTGATCCTTGGTTAGTCACCAAGTATAAAAAAAAATAGCATAACAACTCGATACTCGTATTTATCCGATCGATAACGCTCGGTCGGTCGAGTTTGGGGGGGGGGTATATTGATCTATTAGTTTAAACTAAGGCTATTGGACTGCAAATAACCACCACGGTGCATATACTGGGGTCACCGTAACCTTTTGACACACACAAACACACATACACACGCAAACACGCGCGATTTTTTTTTATCAGACATTAACGGAGTATAAATTTAGCTGGCGTTATTTTAGGTCAAATGTCCATTTATTAGAGCAGGACACAATTGAAACGTAAATTCATCGGCGTTACAAGAGGGGTACCTGGACAGAAGGCGGCGATCAACAACTTGAGTTACACACCAGTGTACCTGACCTAAGTAGAAGCTTATTGAGCGTCCGAAATGCGCTAAGAGTTGTAATGTCTGTCGGTCAAATAGTTCCCCCCCCCTCATCCTCCCCTTCATCCCGCCCCCCCCCCCACCATCTCCCGATATAGTTGTAGATGAGGTGGAGTACGCCCACGACAGTCAGGACAGCATCCGCCTAACTTCAGGACTTAAGTGGGGGGGGGGCAAGGGGAATTGATCGAGATATCATAATCTGAGACAACCTCTCTCTCTCTCTCCCTGTACACAATGTACATGTTACTATGACAGTAAATCACACGGTCTCGATCAAGTGACTGCCGAATGTGAACTCGACCCTTTCCTCGGTATTTAGTCAATAGTCACACAAACACACGCGCACAAAATGGCTGTACTTTCTTTTTGCATTCATTTTTAAAAATCAGAAGAAACAGCCAAGTTAATGATAATAAAGTTTTTTTTTTGTACGTATTTGTGCCTCAATGTAGCGCAAAACGTAAAAAAAAAAGAATAGCACACTGTAGCGCAATATTTAAAAAAAAAGAATAGCACAATGTAGCGCAATATTTAAAAAAAAAGAATAGCACAATGTAGCGCAAAACTTTAAAAAAAGAAAAGCACAATGTAGCGTTTACAGATTGTAAATATGCTACAAGTTTATGCTACTTTGTTATTTTGTGTGTACACAGTGCCGTAGCGAGCTTAACTTGCGTCGGGGGGCACAATACCTTTTTAATACCTTTTAGCACCCCCCCCCCAACATTCGAAAACCATATAAAACTATATGCAAATTATACCATTTGGTGCCCCTTTGTGAGTAGCGTCTGGGGCATGATGCCCCCTTGCCCACCCCTCGCTACGACTCTCAGTGCATAGCATGAGAAAAGTTGCGAATTTGCGAAAAGTATCGCAATCTGGCAATATTGACCTGGAGTTCGGTAATTTGTTATGCGGTGGTGTTGTTACACGTCATTTACTGACCATAGTTTTCAATAATGACGTTGAGTTCAGAGATGATGTTACCGATATGTATGTAATCTAAAAGGCTTCCCCAGGGCCCATACTTCTAAATGGCCTCGTGTCGGGGAGTTTTATTCTGTATTAGTCTAAACTAGATTAAATGACCGTTGTATATTTTTGGGCCCCCGGTTATAGAAGACTAGTAGGTGCAAGTGGCAGTATTGACATCGTTTTTTTTTGTTGTTTAGGGGACCTTGATGTAACTTTTAATCAGCCCCCCCCCCCCCCCCAAAAAAAAAACAGCTCTGTGTGAGTTGATGTGTTTGTATTGTGTATGTGTGTGAAATTAGAACTTGTCTAGTTTTTTTCATCATCATTGCCCGTCACTCCTATCGGAGTATGTGGGCCACCAACTAAAGATCTCCAGCGACTTCTGCCCTGAGCCATTTCTCTCCAGCTGCTTCCAGCTGAAAACCCCATCCTGGTGATGTCATCTTCAAAATTCTCGCCTCCAGGTGTTTCTTGGTCGGCCTCTCTCTTTCTTTTTTTCCTTAAGGATTCCATCTCAATGATTGCCTAGTGATGTTACTTGCCTAGTGATGTTACTTGCCTAGTGATCTTACTTGCCTAGTGATGTTACTTGCCTGGTGATGTTACTTGCCTGGTGATGTTACTTGCCTGGTGATGTTACTTGCCTGGTGATGTTACTTGCCTGGTGATGTTACTTGCCTGGTGATGTTACTTGCCTGGTGATGTTACTTGCCTAGTGATGTTACTTGCCTGGTGATGTTACTTGCCTGGTGATGTTACTTGCCTGGTGATGTTACTTGCCTGGTGATGTTACTTGCCTGGTGATCTTACTTGCCTGGTGATGTTACTTTCCTGGTGATGTTACTTGCCTAGTGATGTTACTTGCCTGGTGATGTTACTTGCCTGGTGATGTTACTTGCCTGGTGATGTTACTTGCCTGGTGATGTTACTTGCCTGGTGATGTTACTTGCCTAGTGATGTTACTTGCCGGCTTTCGTAATGTGTGGCCCATCCAGCCCCCATCTCTTCTTCCATTGAAGCCTGGCCGGTTCGTTCTAAAAGGCGGGCGTTGGTGATGGTGTCAGGCCATCGTATTTGAAGAACTTTCCTAAGGCAGCTGTTGATAAAGGTCTGTCTAATTTTTCGAAAGCTGCTCAAACAGCCATGTTGCAGAATCGCCCCCCCCCCCCCACGGGCGGAATACTTCTTGAGGCCCTGGGCGAGAAACTGTTGCGGGGAGCCGAGAGTTTAGGATCTCCTGAGACTTTGATGATTGACACATTGACTCTTTAATGAATGGCTGTCAGAGATTTCAGTGATTGACAGATACTGTGAGAGAGAGAGAGAGAGAGAGTGAGAGAGAGAGAGAGAGAGAGAGAGAGAGAAAGAGAGGGGGGTAGATAGACTGGGGCGAGTGACTTCATGACCGAACTGATTGATAGAGCAATCAATATCGATTGATCGATAGGATTAAAATGTATGTATATGTTGACTTGACAGTAAAAAAAAACAACAAACAACGGACATGTAAATGTAAACAGTAGTACTATCAAAGATGAAAGTATTAACCAGCGATCCAGTGAGCGGGGGCTGGGGGGATGGGGGAGAAGGAGGCTGTTCCGACTTAAAACTTTAACAACACCCAGGTCTTCCAAAAATACATCTAAAACATTCAAATATGCAAGGCAAAAATATGTCGCTTATCATTAATTTTTTAATTTTAGGACGTGTGGAGTAATTTAAAAGTCTCATGATGTTGGACTTAAAATAAAAAAAAAAACTTACTGAAAAATAAAAATGCCATTACAAAACAAACAAACAAACAAACAAAAAAACACAAATCTTTAAAATAACAACAATAACAACAATTATAACAAGAGTACTCGTTTCTTCAAAGTCCTTTCTCTCGTGACCAAACGTACCATCCAATCCCGCACACAGTTTGCAGCTCGAGGGCTTTAACTTTTTATCTTGCAGTATTCCTCAAGATGAGCCCCCAGGTTTGTTGATGTGCACGTTTCTGATGCAGGGAAGAAAGGCGGTGGGGGGAATGGGGGTGGGGGGTGGAGAGGGTCCGGTGGCTTGGGGGCCGGGGGTGGGGGTGATTTCATTAGTGAGATGATAGTGTGTATTGATCTGTTGATTTTTTTTTTCTTCTTTCTATTTGCAATAGATTGCATCTCCCCCCTCCCCTCCCCTCCCCGGACCAGTTTGATACATGCCGTATCGATTTTGTTTGAAATTTGTTCCATTGTTCTATTTGCATTCAAACTCTCTAGGTTCTTTTTTGGAATCTATTTACAATTAAGAAATGTCTGTGTCTGTTAAACATTTGCATCAATTATAACAAAAAAAAACAAAAAAACAAACGTCTTCATCGATCACTGGAGCTCTTCTGTTGTCGGTTGATTTCGTAATAATTTGGTTTACATTCTTTACTCACACTTACATTATCCTCCTTACATCATTAACGGTCTAAATTTACTTTTGGTTCCATGACCTCAGCTGTAGCCTCATTTTTGGCCTATTTCTTTCAATGATAGTCCATATTTAATCCACTTAGATTTCGTAGTATTTTTTTTTATTGTGGTCTCACAACCATACCCTGCACGTGTTTACACTACAGACAAACCCACCTGCAGTCAAATTAAAGCTGGTCTAATCTAGAAACAGCTACGCACTCGAATTAGTTCTGGACTATCTGTACCAGCCATGGGCAAATTATGACCCGCGGGGGGCAAAAATCCGGCCAGCCGGACTGTCTTATCCGGCTCGGGGCCCTTCACTCGTTTCCGGCTCTATCCTTTTATGTTAAGGGGTCTACCTTTGATATGTATTAGTTCATGTCCAGTTCCGGTCAAATTTACGAACCCATTGCTGCCCGCGGATCAGAAAGTTTCCACACCCCTGGTCCAGAGGGAAGACTGCTCGCAGGTCAAAATATTCCTACGCCATGACATCCATTTTCCATTTTCCTCTCCCACCAATGGAGACTATTCGCTATGACCTACCTCCGTGGTACAATCTCTGGACTGAACTACCCTCAGACATTTTGGATCATTAGAAAGAACAAACAGTTGTTGTGTTTTTTTTTTTTGGCAAGCTATAAATAGATTCATAGCATGCCAGATTTACCCCCCCCCCCAGTGCATGAAGATGTTTAGTCTACTTTATATCATTGAAAAAAAAATGTGCAAGAGGACACACACACACAAAAAAGGCAGCAGTTGAAGTAACTATGTCCTTGGGGGCGACAGTTGAAGTAACTATGTCCTTGGGGGCGACAGTTGAAGTAACTATGTACTTGGGGGCGACAGTTGAAGTAACTATGTACATGGGGGCGACAGTTGAAGTAACTATGTACTTGGGGGCGACAGTTGAAGTAACTATGTACTTGGGGGCGACAGTTGAAGTAACTATGTACTTGGGGCGACAGTTAAAGTAACTATGTACTTGGGGGCGGCAATTGAAGTAACTATGTACTTGGGGGCGACAATTGAAGTAACTATGTACTTGGGGGCGACAATTGAAGTAACCATGTCCTTGGGGGCGAATTATCAATAAATCGATAGGCTAATGCTCTATTTACCGGACAGGTGGTATTGAGGGCGATGAACTGGACATCTGATACGCCCAATGTTTGATATCATTCATGTTACACGTTTTTAACATTTGCTTGGAGTTCTTACTCTGCTGTGTTAAACAAGGATGAAAGATTGTTAGCGCGCCTCGCGCGCGTATGTGTGTGTTTATTTTTCTCCTCACTGAGGACATTGTTAAAGGGGAAGCACTCTTTTCATTATATCTCAAGTTGTAGAGACTTAAGCGGGGATGTTTTTGTTTGTTTGTGTACGTCATGGGTTTCTGGTGCTAGAGGGGGGGGGGGTTATCTCAGGACAAAACGTTTGGTTCTAGTGATGCCGGACCAACGTTCGGTTCTAGTGATGCCGGAGACGAATGGTCAAGCGGTGTACATCGCGAGACCGTCTTATCTTAGGGTTCCGTGTTCGATCTCTGGTGGGGGAAATGAAGGAATTTTTCAGCTTGTGGTGAAGGTCCCCCGTGGCGCCTCCATAACCATTTCACTCTCGGGTGTGGTGGGGGATGAAAGAAGGACACCACAAACATAAAAAAAAAATAAAAAGTAAAAAACACTTCCCATTTAAATGGATCATTTTATTGGGTGGCGTTTTTGTAGTGAGTTGGATCTGCGTGCTATAGACTGCGGGTTCAACTCCCCTGTGTGTTCATTCGCCTACGTATGTCTCCCTTATGGTGCTTCCATGGCCATTGGAGTATCGGATGTGGTGGGGATGAAAGAAGATAATACAAAAACCGTCCCATTAGTCAGAGGCGTACCTAGAGTTGAGGTATGAAGGGAGCAAGAAATTTTGTCTCTGAGCGACATTTTTTGTTTGAGGCCAAAATTTGTGAGCAATTTAAGCGATTTCGTCCGTCGGAGTGAGTGATCGTACGTGTAGTATGAGCGACGCAGTGAATACGTATGAGCGATCGCTCACGCGCTCAGCTTAGAGGGAACATTGCTCTTGGCATGGGCACCCCGAATTCCCATTCAGATGAGTTCAAATGGGCAAGCTGATGACCTGGCAAACTTTTTTTCCTAGGGCCGTGCCCTAGACCCCCGAAATGTGCCTTTATCTAGTGCCCCCCCTCTGCCACAAAAACAAACTAACAAATAACTTTAAAACGGCTCTGTGTACAACAAAGCATTTAGTAACTGCAAACTAAATTTGTCCACAGTCGGTCTTGCACCCCCATGGTCCGGCCCTGCGTATCAGTGCTGGGGATATTTCGTTATTATTATTATTATTACTATTATTTTTTGCGGTTGGTTTAGCGCTGCAGCGTTGGGCCTCATTACGTCTTACTCCGGCACTGGGGTTGGAGTGGCAAGGGAAGTAACTCTACAGTAACTGGCTGCCAGTAAATACTTTCAGCAATACCAACAAACGGCTGGCCGCGAATTTTTCGAAGTTCATCGAATCGTATCCAGTGTGCGTCCTTGGTATCAAGTGTGCGTATAAAAATAATACCTGTGTATGTTGAATACCTGTTAGACAGGTGTGGAGACGTTGCTTGTCTCTCCACGCATGTGTGTTTAATGTGAAATCTGCGTGATTCCGACATTCGGAGTAAGTAAGGAATGACCTTTTTTTTCTCCCCTCTGCCTGTGTCCTGCACAATGCGCGTGAAAAGGATTATGTGACATTTCTTTAATGCCATTTACATTATACGTTTGACAGTGTCATATTGTGACATTATTGGTGTGACAGTGTCATAGTGTGACCGTGTCATAGTGTGACATTACAACTTTGACAGTGGCAAAATGTGACCGTGTCATAGTTTGACATTATACGTGTGACAGTGTCATATTGTGACATTATACGTGTGACAGTGTCATATTGTGAAATTATACGCGTGAGTGACAGTATCATATTGTGACATTATACGTGTGACAGTGTCATATTGTGAAATTATACGCGTGAGTGACAGTATCATATTGTGACATTATTGGTGTGACAGTGTCATATTGTGAAATTATACGCGTGAGTGACAGTATCATATTGTGACATTATACGTGTGACAGTGTCATATTGTGAAATTATACGCGTGAGTGACAGTATCATATTGTGACATTATACGTGTGACAGTGTCATATTGTGAAATTATACGCGTGAGTGACAGTATCATATTGTGACATTATTGGTGTGACAGTGTCATATTGTGAAATTATACGCGTGAGTGACAGTATCATATTGTGACATTATTGGTGTGACAGTGTCATATTGTGAAATTATACGCGTGAGTAACAGTATCATATTGTGACATAATACGTGTGGCAGTGCCATATTGTGACATTATTGGTGTGACAGTGTCATAGTGTGAGTCGGGGTCATGGAGTTGACCTTGTAACATTTGGGTCAAAAAAGAAAAAGACGAGACAGTTTGCGCATGTGTCTTTGCGGTTAGATGTTTTGTTGATCGACAGATGTTTCGTATGTCAGTCCGCAAAAGGCGCAATCTGTCTATCTGTCCGTCTATCTATCTGTCTGTCTGTCTGTCTGTCCATCGTCCATCCGTCTTTCTTCTTTTCATCGTTCTGGCTGGTCATTTCGCCTGGCAGTTTTCTATGGCTGTCCGCTGTTTTGTCCGTTCAGGAAACCTATCGACCTGTATTCCCTGCCATTTCATCTGTACGCCTGTCCACTCTCCTGCCTGCCTGTCTGTCTGCCTGCCTGCCTGTTTGCCTGCCTGCCTGTTTGAATGTCAGTCCATTACATATGCCCGCTCACCCTGGAATGTTTCTATCTGAATGTCCATCCGCCGACCTACGATGTCCACTAAATCACGGTTGGCCTGTCCACGTGCCCAGCCGGTCAGTTCGTCACTACACTTATCTAATCATTCCTTCGCCCACCAACACAGCTACCTCGCTGCAGGTCAAATCTTCTCTCCATTGTTGGTCATCCTGAAGCGCTCACCTCACAGTAGCATTTTTTTTATAACTAGGAACAACCAAAAAACAAATCTACACACCTTTTCACCTAACAGCCCCCCCCCTTTTTTTTTGGCATAACAACACATCATGTGAGCAGCTAGCTACCAACCATATCTCTTATCGGTCATCTACTTTTTCCACACATTTCACACACAGCGAACCAATACTACACACCATCCTGTTCAGTGTGAACACTATAGGGTGTTCCGTTTGAGAGTGTGTACGTACACACACACGCGCGCACACACACACACCTACTTGTTTATATTATGATACACTCTGGAACCAGTGCAAACCCCCCACCCCCTCTAATGCCTTCTTCTTCTTGGCCAAAATTCATATCAATTGTATGGAATGCACGACATGGGAGAAAACGTAATGTTGGGTGGGGGGGGGGGGGGGAAAGAACTTCGCCCTAATTCTGGCACTATTTTTTTTTTTTTGTGGCCTTATTATGGCACAATTTTCTTTGAAACGAAATCTGGTCCTCCTTTTATTTCTTAAACACTTGTTATTTTTTAAATTTACTTTTTGTATTCATGTTAATAAAGAATTAGATGGGGGGAAAATCGGTAACTAATCCACCCCCCCCCCCACCTTTTTTTAAAAAAAAATATATCAGTCATAACATTTGTTTATTTTATCATATTATCATGTTATCATATTATCATGTTATCATATTATCATGTTATCATATTATGTCCAATATTGATGGTTGTTTGTTTTTTAATCATGTCTTGTCCATGACATTTAAAGTTCGGTCTATTTCTGCATTCATAATTACATTGAAAACACGGCGGATATTTTACTCGTGGTTTAAAGTTTTTGTCCAGACACCGTACACACAAAATGAGCGGTGTTTCTCAAAGTTGAGCATCCTGGGACAAGGTGCCAGAGGGATTTTTTTTTATATCCCATTCGGGTCTCGCAACTCATAAAACCGGCCCCTGTCTATGCCAGAGAGTGAGACGGAGGGCGAGATTGTGAGATAGAGTCGTAGTAGTAGTAGTAGTCATCCGTCCATCTCGGAAGATGATGGTAGCGCTCCAGGTAAAGATACTCCAGAGCGCAGGCCTGGGCGAAGATTGTGGGGGGCCTTGCGCTGCCCAGACAACAGGGCCTCCCTCTTGGCTTTGTCGATGGGGGGGGGGGCAAGGGGGGTGCAGAGCACCACGCTTGGAGACGACTTGGCTGCAGGAGTTGCCTGAAGGACATCATGAGTGACGTTCATCCGCCTTAGGGACTCCGACTCAGGATTTTTTCCCCCGGGGTTGACTCCCCTAAGCCTTTCCCATGAGCGGGTGAGCCTACAAGTCAGCAGCGGTTTTGGAATCAGGGTTTTCCTTCCCCTAGATGGGTTGCCCTCCCAGGCTGACGAACCCCCCCCCCCCATGCGCCCGAAGCGACTGATTTTGAGGCGCCAGTGGCCGCCTTTGCCACTGTGAGATAGAGAGAGAGATAGTGGAATAGAGAGATGGCGAGATCGTGAGAGTGTGAGATGGCGAGACAGGGTGAAGTAACATAGCGAGAGAGTGAGATGGCGAGCTCGTTGTGCATGGTGAAGGTTGCGGGTTCAAACCCACACGACGCCAGTGATCAATGTCCCCCGTGGTGCCTCCATGGCAATAGCTTTTGATTCGGTTGTGGTTTAGAGTGTAATAAAATAAACTAATAAACATGCCCCAATATTGCTCACGGGTTTAGGTGTGGTATGGTATCAAGAGATAAACACCTCGCCCTTACAGTCGGCGCCTTCCGGGGCCCCATCACCAACGGGTGGCCCCTAACTGTCCTAATTTCTATCAGGGCCCTGATATATCCGCCTGATCAGGGGTCGTTAGATATGTCGGAATGTATCTCTGTACCCTTGCTATTGCCTCTAAACACTTTAACGAAAATGCCGCTCTTTCTTTTATCTTCACTTTTGAATCGTGCAGAACCTAAATATTGATACGCAATAGTACACACACACACACAAAAACAACAACAACACAACTATGGCGGCTTTCGGTAATTTCCATTTAAATTGAAGATGCGCATTCTAGGAAATGAGTGGACCTACTCTGTGGAAGGAACTAATAGTAACATAGGTTGTTGAGAAGTAAATGTTACTATATAAGAATGTTTCACTCATTGTTACTTGTATCAAGTGGCTGTAAGATAAATCTCAGTGAGAACTCTTGGATCTTCACAGAGCGGTTGATGGCGAAGCTAAAGGGTTGGCAACTACACAGCCTCGCGTGTCAAAGAATGGGGGGGGGGGAAATCAAAAATAAATAAATAAAATCATAAATTTTAATTAAAAAACAACAATAAAAAAAGGTAAACATTGATTTTTTTTTTGTTAGATGATATTTTCACTCAATGCACTTGAATTACTGAGAGAGTTTGAATACCAGAGAGAGAGAGAGAGAGAGAGAGAGAGAGAGAGAGAGAGAGAGCATTTTTAATGTAAATCTTTCCTTATCCTCGCCGGCACCCTAGCGGGACACTCACGTCCTCCGTACTGACACCCACACGATAGTTCATCGTCGTTAGGGTCTGTATTTTATCAATCAATCTTGGGCGTCTCTAAAAGCTTGGGTCAAGCTTTTTTGTCATGAAAAAAAAGGGTCACGGCTTATGTTTCATAAAAAAAAAAGATTAATTTAATAAAAGTAAATGTTGAAAGCAACAGGGCCCCTCTTTGTCGGGGCCCCTCACAAGTATTCGAGGTCCTTCCTCTAACCCCTTCAAAACATCCCTTATCCATATTAAAAAATAAATATATATGTAAGTCTTATCCCTGAAAGACTGAAACCACCACCACCACCACCAACACCACCACCACCAACACCACCAACACCACCACCAACACCACCACCACCAACACCACCACCACCACCAACACCACCACCACCAACACCAACAACACCAACAACACCAACACCACCACCAACACCACCACCAACACCACCAACACCACCACCAACACCACCACCACCACCACCAACACCACCAACACCACCACCAACACCACCACCAACAACAACAACAACAACACCACCAACACCACCACCACAAACACCACCAACACCACCACCACCAACACCACCAACACCACCACCACCACCACCACCAACACCACCAACACCACCAACAACAACAACATCACCACCAACAACAGCACCAACACCACCACCACCACCAACACCACCACCACCACCAACACCACCACCAACACCAACACCACCACCACCACCATCACCACCACCACCACCAACACCAACACCACCAACACCACCAACACCACCAACAACAACATCACCACCAACACCAACACCACCACCAACACCACCTCCACCACCACCAACAGCACCACCAACACCAACACCACCAACACCAACACCACCACCACCACCACCACCAACACCACCAACACCACCACCACCACCACCAACACCACCAACACCACCAACAACAACAACATCACCACCAACAATAGCACCACCACCATCAACAACAGCAGCAGCAGCCCTGATAAAGGTGTTTCATTTAAAATCTCACTGACATGGAAGATTAACTCACAGACATGGAATATTAACTCACTGACATGGAAGATTAACAAAAACTATCAAACAAAACACCACAGCTCTTTATTTTTATTAAAAAAATTCGATTTTGTTAGAGGGAATTCGGTAACTTGCAGCTTTACCCTATGGAATGACATTGTGACCTTTTAAAAAAAAAAATGAAAAGATATTTTTAGAACTGAATGCCGTCCATGAGAATTATTAGGTCACTAACTTTTTACCTGAAACTATTACCAGCCACATGCATTTTTAGGACCCGGGGAGGGGGGGGGACGGAGATTTTAAAATGTGAAATTTTTTTTTGTATGCTTATGTCTGTATGTGTGTTTAGAAGACAAAGTCATCGGATATTTATTCGGTAAAGTTTTTCTTATTGTATGTCAACCATGTTCACTTGTTATGGTACCAGATATATATATATATATATATAGTATATTGCACCATTTTTACATAGTATATTGTACCAGTTATATATAGCACATTGTTTCAGTTATATATAGCATATTGTATCAGCCTTACTGATGCAGTATATATTGTACCAGTTATATATATAGTATATTGTACCAGTTGTATATATATATATATATATATATATATATATATATATTCCGCTTAATTGGGACACCGCTTAGTTGGGACAGCCGCTTATTTGGGACAAATCTCAAAGAAACCAAACCAAGAAGCCAATAGTAAATTTGTATGTTTTATTGGGACAGCCGCTTAATTGGGACAAAAAGCCTCGGTCCCGATGTGTCCCAATTAAGCGGAATCCACTGTATATATATTTATATATATATATATATATATATATATATATTATAGTATATTGTACCAGTTATATATACTGATGCAGTATATATTGTACCAGTTTTATATGTATATATATATAGTATAGTATATTGTACCAGTTATATATATAGTATATTGTACCAGTTATATATACTGATGCAGTATATATTGTACCAGTTTTATATGTATATATTTATAGTATAGTATATTGTACCATTTATATATATTTAGTATATTGTACCAGTTATATTTACTGATGCAGTATATATTGCACAAGTCATACATGCTGTTAGAGTTATATAAAAAGTAAAGTATCATAACATAACTCCTTCTAATGGAGAGTGTAGAAAAAATTTGAAAGGTAAGTTTTTTAAAAACTTCAAATGTGTGTGTGGGTGTGTGTGTGTGCAGACAGACTAAGGTTAAAAAAAAAATGATTGCGTGTGTGTGTTTAGTACTTCAGCCATTGAGTGCCCCGACCCCTTCCCCACCCACCCACCGTGGGGGCGATACGAGAGACATCATCATAATTTATGCGGCTGAGTCTGATGCACCGAAACAAGAAAAAATAAAAGAAGAAGAAAACCACAGTTCCGTCTGCTTGCGTCTGTACCGTCTGCAGTGCATGATACAAGCAGACGTTGAAAACAGGCGGGAGATCAGGTCAGGCTAAGAAAAGAAGTTACGAACTTTTAAAAGGAAAAAAAAAATATAAAACAACCAAGAAGAAGAAAAAAACGAAAATGGAGGAAGAGCAGAAAGAAAAAAAAACAGTCAAGAGGAGGTTGAGGGAGAGAGAGAGAGAGAGAGAGAGAGATTGTGAGTGTTGGATAGAAAGTTTGAACATAATATAACAACGATAAAGACTGTACTCTTGAATTGAAGGTAAGGGGGGGGGTTGGGGTTGGGGGGAGGGGAGGGTAGTACTGGGGAATGTACGAAGATGGCGTGGGCGGGGGGGGATGGGTGGGACGCTAGGTGAGGACTTCTTTTGGTTCTTACCTTAACACAGTCGGGTCTCAATGACCAGGTTTTTTTTTATTATCATCATTATTATTTTTAAAATATCTTTGTGTGTGTGTGTGTGTGTGTGTACGTTTTTTCTCTTCCTCTTTTTTTTTATTGTACGTACCGCACATCCTCCCCCCCTCCCTCCCTCCCCTCTTCTATTTTACCACCTTTCTTCTCAGACTCGACGCCCGTCCCCCCTCCTCCCGGCCGCCCGCACCCCCCCTTCCATCTTGTATGTGTTACGTTTCCCCCCCCCCCTTCCTTCTTTCCTCCAGAGGGTGGTGCAGAACGCCGCTGTGTCTAAAAAGTATTACCAGGTCTGGACTGGGTCATCGTGACTTTAGTCATGTTGTGTGCTAAATCCGACTACAAGAAAAATGTGTTTGCTTGTTCACACACACACACAGACGCAGAGAGAAAAAAAGATTTCAAACCTGGAGAGTGAGAGAGTGAAAGGGAATGGTTTTTTTTTTGGTCTATATGTGTGTGAGTGTCAGAGGTTTAACTAGGAAGGGGTGGGGAGCCCCAGGGCCCTAGCTTGAGGGGGGCCCCCAAACATTTTTTTTACATTAAATATTTAGTACATTATCTTATTTCATGATGTCGGATGTCAAAATGCAGGGTCGCCCCAAAGAGGCCAAGCCCTTACCTTACCCCCCCACGGACCACCGAATCCCTAGGTTTGGCACTGGTGAGTGTGTGTGTGTGTGTGTGTTGATGGTGGGAAGGGGATTGGGGGGGGGGGTCAATGAAACGAGTGAAGTTTTTAAAGAAAAAACAAAACTACTTTCATTGACTTTTCTATTTGGGAAACATTTGTTGTCATGCAGTCTATATGTTTATTGTCGTCAGTGAGGGGGGGGGGGTAAACAGAGAAGGGAGAAGGTACACTGACGGCAGAGGCGCCCTAACAAGGTGGAGGTGTGTGTGTATGTGGGGGGCGGGGTGGAGGAGGGGAGTTGAGATTCACATGAAGGGTGCAGTCCGTGCAGTGCATTGTTGTTGGTTTTTTTTACCCCCCCCCTCCCCACCGGGCTAAGAGAGAGTCTCTTAATGCAGGGCCTGGGGGCGGTCGCACAAGTTGTCATCTCTCCCCCCCCCAACTTTAAAGGGGGTTACGGAATGTCACCACCCCACCCCTCCACCACACACACACTAATTTTTCAAAGGATGTCGGCAATTTCGTATAAAAATTTAAATTTTCTGTGCACACCGTAACGGTATACGGGTGTGCAAAAATAGCAACAAAAAAAAACAACATTTCGCTCTGTTGTAACGTGTTTGCACATGCGCACAACTTAGAGGGAATATTGGTCAAATTGGGAGACGATAAAAAAAAGGGGGCGTGGAAGGGAGGGGGGGGGGGTGAAACACTAAAAGTGAGATGATAGAAAAATATGAAATTATTGTGTTTCAGGTAATCGGCGACTCCCTGAAATATTTTAATACCACAGTATTTATTTCATTCGCTTTGTAAAAAAAAGTTCTTCATCGTTTGTGTTTTTTTTTTTATGTTTTATGGTGTAGCACCAAAAAATATTCAAACACAAATATGGCGGCTTTCGGGGAAAAAAAATCAATTTAAATTGACGATGCGCAATGTGGTGCTAACTATCGAAACCGGATGTTCACTCCGATTGGTCTCACTTTCCACGCGCTTGTCAATTACTCACGATGAAATCTTGCTCTGCTCTTTTTTGACTGATCATTATTTTCAAACAGCGTGTGCAAGGTGGCTGTAGTGGACCCAGGGCTCGGGGCGCTTTTAGGTTTTGGATGGGCCCCCCGCCCCCCCCTAGACTGAGATGATGTCGTCATGTATTTTAATATAATGTTTTGGGGTGGGGAATGGGAGCTAGTATATATATAGGTAAATAGAATCCTGTCGGTGCCAACTAATATTGGGGGTGGGACGGATGGCCGAGTGGTGTAGATACTCGACTGTCAACCTGAGAGTCATGGGTTCGATCCTCGGTGAGAACCATGGAATTTTTCCAGGTGTTATTTGGTGCAAAGTCGTCCCACTAAGTCCACCCAGCTAACCACACACTCCCTTCATATGCTGAGGTTACAGAAACAGATGAATTCTACATTACATCTGCCCCGATGGCCCAGTAGGGCTAAGGGAACGTTATATATATATAGAGAGAGACCTATATATTTTCTTCTTCCTTTGGTTCTACAGCCCATTTAGGGGCTACCATACAACTCTTCTCCACTTTTCCCCATCCATGGTCTTCTACCTCCACTCTCTCACCCTTGTTTATATATGTTTATCATGATTTAATATCATTAAATATTGTTATATTTGAAACAAATTTTTATTCGTAAGAGGATTGAAATGATGAGGAAGACTGGAGGGGGGGGCAAGGTTTGTTTATGCTTGGGAACAACTTTGCCCTGAGGGCCAAACTAAAATGTTGCTAAATCCGGTCCTATTCAACATCCTACGGTTGGCCTTGATATATAATCCACTAAATCCAGGGATAAACATCTATCTCTCTCTCGTGGACGTCATGTTAGGATTTAAAGATTTTTACCCGATAGAAGATATCGCAGTGTAATTTGTGGAATAGCTCGGCGTAAAGTTGTTGCTATATTTTATCCGGCCATATAACGGTTTTCAAGTACGGTATTGGGTATTTCTTTATTAAGCTAAAACTGTTTGACGATTTTCGCCGATCGTTTCGGTTATCGTCGGTTATACCCGTAACACAAGCTGTTGATTGTTATGAAGTTCTCAGTTTCAAACAACAATAATATTTGCACCCTCACTCCCACTCCCTACCACCCTTACTCTCACTCCCTGCCACCCTCACTCTCACTCCCTGCCACCCTCTCTCTCACTCCCTGCCACCCCCACTCTCATTCCCTACCACCCTCTCTCTCACTCCCTGCCACCCTCACTCTCACTCCCTACCACCCTCTCTCTCACTCCCTGCCACCCTGTCTCTCACTCCCTACCACCCTCACTCTCACTCCCTGCCACCCTCACTCTCACTCCCTACCACCCTCTCTCTCACTCCCTACCACCCTCACTCTCACTCCCTACCACCCTCTCTCTCACTCCCTGCCACCCTCACTCTCACTCCCTGCCACCCTCACTCTCACTCCCTACCACCCTCTCTCTCACTCCCTGCCTCCCCCACTCTCATTCCCTACCACCCTCTCTCTCACCCCCTTGCCACCCTAACTCTCACTCCCTGCCACCCTAACTCTCACTCCCTGCCACCCTCACTCTCACTCCCTGCCACCCTCACTCTCACTCCATACCACCCTCTCTCTCTCACTCCCTGCCACCCCCACTCTCATTCCCTACCACCCTCTCTCTCACTCCCTGCCACCCTCACTCTCACTCCCTGCCACCCTTATTCTCACTCACTGCCACCCTTATTCTCACTCCCCACCACCCTCACACTCACTCCCTACCACCCCCACTCTCACTCCCTACCACCCTCACTCACACTCACTACCACCCTCACTCCCACACCCTACCACCCTCACTCTCACTCTCTACCACCCTCACTCCCACTCCCTACCACCCTCACTCCCACTCCCTACCACCCTCTCTCTCACTCCCTACCACCCTCACTCTCACTCCCTACCACCCTCACTCTCACTCCCTACCACCCTCACTCCCACTCCCTACCACCCTAACTCTCACTCCCTACCCCCTTCACTCTCACTCCCTACCACTCCCACTCCCTACCACCCTCACTCCCACTTCCTACCACCCTCACTCTCACTCCCTACCACCTTCACTGTCACTCCCTACTCCCTTCACTCTCACTTCCTATCACCATCACAGTCTTCCAAGCGTCAAGAAGAGTTGTCAGGAAAGTAAAAAAAAAGTTTCATTTCGTTTATCATTCTGATTAATCTTTTTTAATCATTTAGATCAGTGTTTCCCAAAGTGTCGTACGCACACCCCAGGGGGTACGGATATAGTTTGGCCTGAGGTATTCGCTTCACCGGACTGAGAACATTGTATAAACATGCGAGACTTAAAGCGAAAACAATGAAATCAGAGGAAACCATGACCGTAAACAACAATATGTGATTTACTAGCTGTACCCTGCAAAACCTTTGCATATTTTTATATTCTCCTAGTCTTGATCAGTAGGCTAGGTTATTTTTGGTTTCGGGCAGATCCGATTTTTTTTTTATGATTGTATTTTAAAACTGGAACACTTTTGTATTAATTCTTTACTTTCGATTTAACGCAGAACCCACATCGCTATTATTTATGTAGATTTTTTTTTTATATTACGAAAATGAACAAGGGGTTACATAGATGTCGAAGGTTTGGGGAAAAAAAACTGATTTAGATCAATTTCTTTTGTTTTCTGTATTAGATATTGTTTGATTATCATTGATAACAATTATTATCGTTTTTTTTTCAAATGAAATGAGGAGTGTATATAAATAATTAAATGCATTTACGAGATTTACATTGAAATTATTTTTACGGTTTTCAAACAGCTTAACGACCGAATAAAGAAAAAAATAAACCCGAGGGGTGACAATACATATCATAATATATATCAAATAAATAACAACAACAATAATAAAGGGTGTGCAAAACACTCTCTTCCTTTTTCTAATTCAACCGACCGTGCATCCCAAATAATCCCAATATTTCTAACTTCCGTTCAATACCAGATCCATGTGGTGCGCTATCACTGGGAATTCCCTGTGACACCTTTATTACTTTTGCTATATCTCAAGATCCATTATAAAAAGTGAATTAAGTTGACCAGTCAAGTCCATTCGATTACCAGGTGCCAACTTGTTGAGCTTGCCACGCTGGACTCTCTCTCTCTCTCTCTCTCTCTCTCTCTCTCTCTCTTTTGCTACATTGTCGTATTGTTGTCGATGTCGCTTTGGTTAAACTGACCACAGCTGTGTCAACCTTGTCCAGTCCTTTAGCACTGGTCTGTTACTTCCCTCAAGATCCAATCTTTGTGTGTGTGTGTGTGTGAGTGAGTGGTTTAACTGGTTTGTTATTTTATTCATTCCATTGGGTCGTTAGCTGAAGTCTATCAGCCGTTATGATAACCGGATATTTTTCTTTTCATATTTTTCCATAAAATTATGTATGTATGTATGTATGTATTAATGTTTGTGTGTATGTATGTATGCATGTAAGTATGTATGTATGTATGTATGTATGTATGTATGTATGTATGTATGTATGTATGTATGTATGTATGTATGTATGTATGCATGTATGTATGTATGCATGTATGTACGTATGTGTGTATCTATCTATCTATCTATCTATCTATCTATCTATCTATCTATCTATCTATCTATCTATCTATCTATCTATCTATCTATCTATCTATCTATCTATCTATCTATCTATCTATCTATCTATCTAATCTGTCTGCATGCTGTTCTATGTATCGTTCTAACTTTATATATGTTTGTATATATCTTCCTATCTACGTACATACCCCGATTATCTGTCTATATCTACCTCACTATCTGCCTGTCTCTCACACATAGACAGACACACACACTTAAATAACAGAAATTAGAACGCGCGCATTGTACAAACAAAAGAGGAAGCAAGCCTTGCATTACTCGCTGTATTTAGTATCACTTACACTGTGAAACATTAAACTGCTCAATCACTTCATTGTTAGTGTTCACAATGCACCGACCTATATAGGTAAATGTAGAGCGGGGCGGGGCAGTACGTGTGTGTGTGTGTGTGCCGATGGGGGGGGGAGATCTGGTCCCCTTTTTATTTAAAAAAAAGAACATTGTTTTTCTGTTGAGTTCTAAAACCTGAAATCGCCCCCCCCCCCAACCTCAAGTTGATATTCGACCGCTTTACAAGACCATTTACTTCCCAAATCAAGAATTAAACTTTTCTTTTTAAACCCCCACCCCAGCCTTCTCTCTCTCTCCCTCCCTCCTCCTCCATATAATGCCCCCCCCCACGCTCCACCCACCAACGCCCTCTTCTTTTTATTTCTCGACATTTGAGCTAATGTTCCCGGATTGCGCTACTTTCCGCTAATTCGCTTTTTTTTTTGTTTTAAGCTATCCGCCAGAAAAAAAACAAAAAAAGTTCATAGGTCGCGCAATACTTTTATTTTTACAAAGTTTTTTTGCCCAAAATGTGTGCGCTACTTTGTGCTGATTATTATTTTTTTTTTTGTAGCGCATAGTTTTGAAATTTGCAAAAAGGGAGCGCAATCTGGTAAAATTGCAACTTTTCATGGACTTTTTTTTTAAAATTCTACATATACAGCATGTGACTCGTCATTTATTTATGTGCATTTTTTTTTCAATTTGTTTTGTGCTTTCAAATTGTAGAATGAAAGTTTTGAAAAAAAGACTGTCGGAAAAATCTCACACAGTGCAGCCCCCCCCCACACACACTTTCTTGGGTGGGCCCCCGAATAATTATTCAAGTGAGCGATTGTCATATATATATATACTTAAATATTTAGCACTGACATATAATATATTGGGGCTTATAAAGGAACCCCCCCTAATCTCAAATAGACTAGGGCCCCTATCAAGTCTGAATCCGGGCCCTTATCTCACTGATTGTTACCGACTACTGTTTTCATGTCTAAATACTCCTCCGAATTTGTTTTGATTTAAGGCAGTTTATTCAAAAGTGTGGTACGCATACCCCCGGGGGTAGGGGGGTACGTCAGGAGTTTGGCCCGGGGGTGGGAGTTACGCGCTGTGCCATTGTTATGGGCTGAGGACATTGGGCAAACGTCCGGGTAAAGCGAAAACAGTGAAATGAGGGGAAACCATTTATAAAGACAACGGGCAAGTTATTTATTTTTTTTTTTAAATCGGTTTTACGGAAGTAAAAACTAAAAGTGAGGGGGGGGGGGGTACACAGTTGTCGAAGGTTTGGGAAGCACCGAATTAAAAGGAAAGGACTACTTGAAAAATACGACGCCTGTATTTTCGCTCCGAATGAAACTTTAAATATCAGCTGCACCGAACTGCACCGTATTCGGATGAAGCAGAAAAAAATAAAATTTCTTTTTTAAAATAACTTAAAGGAATGCACACCATGTATATACCCCGTGTGTGTGTGTGTGTGTGTGTGTGTGTTTGTGTGTGTGTGTGTGAGAGAGTTTGTTGAAAAAAAAACTGTTACTTTAGGTGTAGAAAGTGTAAAGAATGTTTTACAGAGGTCGCATAGAGCACCACCGGAGGCTATATCGCAAACGACAACATGGTATTATTGAAGAGAGAGAGAGAGAGTCGTTACAGATGAAATGTCCCTGAGATATTAACGGGAGGAATTGGATACATAGTATGCAACAGATTGTATCTCACTTTTACTAAACGATCTCATAGGGCATCGGTGATTGGTGCAGTTTTCTCTTTGTAAATTGTCTTGTTAATCTATGTGTGTGTATATATATATATATATATATTGTATGTCTGTCTAGGTCACGACTAGAGGGTTTTTTTTAAAAAAAAGAAAAAAATTATTCTAATCTTGCCCTCACATCAATATTTCAATGATATCCTAAGACAATGTTTATTTGGAAATGTATTTTTTTGTTTGTCTGTCGTGTTAAAGGCATATGAAAAAAAAATGAATGAGTTGAATTTTAAATAGAAGTAGGAGCGAAATTCTCTAAGATAAATTCGTGGTGTCTGAATGAAGGGAAAAAAAAACAAACAAATATCGCAAGTCAATCAATATACATATGGAAAAAACAAAACAAAAAAAAAAAACAATAACAACACGTAATCCAAAATAAAACTAACGCTTGAATAAATTAACATTTATTATACTGAAATAAAGAATGACGTGTTTTGTTTATTTAAAAAAAATGTAAACAATTGTGACTGTTTATTTATCCACACATATTTATTATGAGGGAAACAAACAACATTTATGACATTTTGTATTTCATTCGCAATGACCGTAAATATGGTACCGAAAAGTATTAATGCAAACTGACGAACGGTGCGTCAGACCTGGGAAAATTCATCTGTTTCTCGTCGAGATAAGATGCTCAGAAACAGATTCTACACTCTATCTGCCCCGATACCCCAGTAGGGTTATGTATATAATATAATAATAGCGATTTGGGCGCTGCGTTAAATCGAAAGTAAAGAATTAACATAACAGTATTCCAGTTTAAAATACAATCATGAAAAAAAAAATCGGATCTGCCCGAAACCAAAAAATAACCTCGCCTGCCGATCAAGCCTAAGGGGATATAACTCTATGCAAATGTTTTGCAGGGTACAGCTTGTATTATATATATATATATATATATATATATATATAACAATTTAATCGAGACCCACACTCTTAGAACCACCACTGACGTGCACAACGCCTTCTTGATCTAGTGGGCACCGGTACAATGGTACATACATGCATGATGCATAGCCACTTATGGTCGCATTTCACCATTTGTATTATTTTCAGATCTACCCGATACAATACTTTCGATTATAATTAGATTATTTTTTCTATATACTGACTTTGTATCAATTTCTTTCAGCTCAATTAATTGTAAATAATGATTAGGATGGGTGTGTCACATGGTGCGTAGATTTCCCCGGGCAATGCCGGGTATAAAATTTGCTTGTCCTCAAAATGTTACAAACCAAAGAACTGAATTGGACATAGGTATATTCCTTTTCTACCGGATAAAATTATACTTTTTTAGTAGCGTTGCTGAACACAGATTTTTTTTTTTACACACTGCAAGTAAAATAAAAACCAAAATCATAATTTATTATTATAAAACACAATGTTAGACTTAGTCTTCGTTTGGATGTCAAACTCTTCCCACAGATAAAAATGTTTAACGTAATGCATGCAACGGGGGGGGGTGTGGTTGAGAGGGGGAGAGGGGGGGAGTCTAGTCTTACACGTGGGAAAGAGGGGTGGCGGATGGGTTGGGTTGGGTGTCGGTTTGCAAAGACATTTACAGAGAGTTTGGGTTTAATTTGGATGGTAGACACTGATACTGAAGGGTTGTCTCTTTCTGTGTGAGTGTGTGAGAGAGTTATTGTTCCTGGATTCCATCACCTGGGTAACCCGACAGCGTCCTCTGCTCTCATTGTCATGGTAATGGGGGGGGGGGGTGAGGGGGGGCGTCGGCTACACAAAGAAACTGATAGAAAGGATGGGGGAGTGGGAGGTCTGGGTGGGGGGAAAAAGGGGTGATTTGGTAGACGTCACAGTGACTGTCCGGGTGGCGCGGTAGGATTTTTTTCGCAATCAGTCACCTGGGAGACAATGCAAGAGCCTGACCTAGTTTCAGATTTCGTTGAAAAAAACATCCATTGGTGTCACTGGTTGTGTTTTCTCTTTACTTCTTCTGGGTTTTTTGGGGAGGACGAGGAGAAGGAGGAGGGTGGGAATAAATGGTTCCCCCCCTCCTTCCTCCCACTTTTTTAAATGACTTAACTGCAAGGCCGCATAGATTTATGTGCCCAGGCCTGATTCTGAATGTGTAGGCCGCAGTGACATTGGCAGTAGTGGTTTATAGCCCGGCATGCGTCGTAAAGGTTCGAGTCGCACTCGCTGGTGGTCAACCTCGTTGGGATAAGGCTTGTCCGTCCATATGACGAGAAAATAGCACGGTCACTTCAAAATATTTGGGAGTGAAAACTGTGACAACCCGCCTTATAAACGGGGGGAGGGGGGCATCATACGACCTTTGACCCAATTCTTTTTTTTTTTTTTAGAAATCCTTTAACTAGGTCCATGCTCTTAGATGCAATTACTTTTTGCCTCAGATATTCTGTGTGACATTTACTTTTTGCTTCAGATATTCTGTGTGACATTTACTTTTTGCCTCAGATATTCTGTGTGACATTTACTATTTGCCTCAGTTATTCTGTGTGACATTTACTTTTTGCCTCAGTTATTCTGTGTGACATTTACTTTTTGCCTCAGTTATTCTGTGTGACATTTACTTTTTGCCTCAGTTATTCTGTGTGACATTTACTTTTTGCCTCAGTTATTCTGTGTGACATTTACTTTTTGTCTGAATTATTTTCTGTGACATTTACTTTTTGCCTCAGCTATTCTGTGTGACCTTTACTTTTTGTCTGAATTATTTTCTGTGACATTTACTATTTGCCTCAACTATTATCTGTGACATTTACTCAAAGGTACATTTTTCATTGCTATATTTATTATTTTCTACATTCAGTTTTTGCCATATTTTTTTTTCGAAAATTAATTGCGTGTCATTGCGTACATGCAACGTGTCACTGCGTAATGCAACATGTTACTGCGTAATGCAACATGTCACTGCGTGCATGCAACGTGTCACTGCGTACATACAACGTGTCATTGCGTGCATGCAACGCATCGTCCCATCCAATATCCCCCTACCCTCGTTTGTTTTCCTACCCCAGCGTCCGAAGAGATAAAAATCCTTGGTGGTGGGGGTGGGGGTGTGGGGTAGGGGCGTGGCGGTACAAAGACGCTGTCGGGGCCTTTATTCTTTACCCCTAAACACGTGTTTCGTGTGCAGACCCATTACTTATTCGTAATCATGTCCAATAATCGGAGGTTGCATCGATACATTAAGATATGTACGTAGTAATGAATGTATCGATTACATTAAGATATGTACGTAGTAATGAATGTATTGATTACATTAAGATAGACGTAGGAATAAAAACGTGAAGTGGTAAAGCTTTACTATTATTGCTTTTTTTTTTTGATTGGAACATTTGTGGGACTCATTTTTGGGATTCATGGGCCCCCGGAGCAATTTACCGGTTGACTCCATCATCTCCTCCTCCCCCCCTCCTCCCCCCAACCGACGTCCATGGCCTGCTCACACGCACTTACGCAGCTACACGCCGCTGCCAAAATTGTGAGTTTGGGGGACGTCAACTACAAAAAAGAAAAAAAAAAGTAATGTTCAACAGATTTCTGTTTGATATTGAAGTTGATAACTAAATATGATATCACGTAGGCCTCTACATATGATAACTAAATATGATATCATGTAGGCCTCCACACATATGATACCTAAATATAATATCACGTAGTCCTCTACATATACATGGCTATCATCTCGGCTCGTGACCAATGTGGATGTCTGTGTGTGTGTTTGTTTGTGAAAGTTGACAAAATATTTATTTTTTTTTTAAATATACGGTGGTGGTGGTGGGAAGGTGCGGTACACCACACAACAACATACTTCTACTTATTTGTCTGTCGTAATTTATTCTCCTTCCCTCCCCCCTCCTCCCGAAACAAGTAGGGAATGAAAAAAAAGGAGGGGGGGGGCAGGGAACATGCCTGCTGCCATAGAACCTCTCAGAAATCAGCTGAGGTCAAGGCCATCAATTTTTTTTTCAGACCACCCCCCCTCCTTTTCTCCCACCGCCGCCCCCTCCCTTCCCCCCCTCCCCACATACCTTGTGCGTCCAAATGTTTAAATTTGTGTGTGCGTGTGTGTGTGTGTTTGTTTGTGTGTGTGTGTGCTGATCTGATGGTATCTAGAAGGGATTGATTTTAACATTTTTATTTTCTCCTGGAAACTGTTGTAAGCCAATACCCCCCTCCCGCCCTCCCCCACCACCCAACCTACACAATAATAAATCTGCCGTTTGTCAAGCACAACAACAATATGTATTTTTTTTTTAAAAAAGAATCGCTCGACTTTATTAATTGTTTCGTTAAATTTTAACGTATTCATGTTTCTTTAAACAATTAATGACTTGTAAAAGAAAGAATAATAATAATAATAATAATAATAATAATAAAATCTCTGCGAAATGTTCTACGCCTAGGTAGGTAGGTTGGGTTATATATATATATATATATATATATATATATATATATATATATATATATATATATATATATATACACCGCTAGACTTAACTTCTGCTCCTATTCAACGGTCGCCGTGTACCTCAGGCCCTTTGTACGTGAAGCGGTGATTTGCTCGATTGTGATGTCTCGTCACGGTTGAATAATTTATTCCGATGTGTATGCTTGTTTTAATCATCCTTTAAAGATTATATATATATTTTTTTCTGATTGTAAAAAAAAAAAGAAAAATTTTAACTGCGGGGAGAGTGTTTGTGTGTGTGGGTGGGGGGGAGGAGGGGAGAGGGGAGGTTTCAAAGTTGAAAATATCAATGTATGTACATTGTATTGATGTTATCGATTTCACGAGCATTTATCTTTTATCATCTAGAGTGTTGAAATAAAATAAAAACAAATTGACCCAGTTACACAGGATCTTAATAAAGTCAATGTCGGGAAACAATGTATTTGACCAGTGGTTCCCAAAACTTGTGTTCCAAGGAACATTGTGGCCCTCCGGACCCCCCCCCCTCTAAGTAAAAAATCCTCGACCGTTGTGGATTAAAAACTTAAACCACTTTGAGAGCACTACGACTTAAAATAATTTTTTATCTAGTAAAGCTCGAAACAATTCCAAGGGTTCTCATAGACATTGATTTTTAAAGATTTGGGCTCTTTGAGCTCTGACAGGAGACGGTGTCAGGGCCTATACATTCTAATCAACTTCGATGTGGGGAATGTTTGCTTGAAAAAAAAAATATAAACAGACCGAAAACTTTGTAAAAAAAAATTGAAACTCGTAACCAAGTACGATAATAAATGATAACAACGTTGTCGATAATGCATAGGCGTACCTAGGGTGGGGGAAGGGGGTCCACATTCGAAAGTATCCCCCCGGGCCCCAGCTTGAAAGGGGTCCCCAAAAATTGTTTTTACATTGAAAATTAAGTAAATTATCTCATGTCATGATGTTGAATGTCAAAATGCAGGGGCCCCCTCAAAGAGGCCAAGCCCTCCCCCCCGGGGCCCCCAAATCCCTAAGGTTCGGCACTGCTCGGATAATAATGATGGTTATAACAGAACCGTACCCGCTGGTGCGGTGCCACCTGTAGGTGTTGTTGTTTACACGCGGGTCGCTGCGACCTTGTTCTGTTGGCCTGTTCCCCCCCCCCCCCGTATCGGTGCAGGAGGAAATGTGTGTGTGTGAGTGAGTGTTTGCGAGGAGAATCCGGCTGGCCTCTTTAATTATACACGGCAGGATAAAAGTCGCTCATGAATTTCACAGGGCGTCGTCACGTGACCCCCCCCCCTCCGCGCAATGTAACGCTCGGCGGCGATTGGCTGACCGGACATACCATCATCACCGGAGGTGCAGTGTCCTTTCGCGACCAGAGGTGGCTTGCGTCATGCAAAGTACCAGTGCCCACCAGATCAGGAAGGCGTTGTCGTCGCACGCCAGTGGGCCTCAAAGGGTTGGTATCGATTGAATTGTTTTGGTGGGTCCCCGGCTACAAAAGTTTAGCGCCACAACTATCAATGGATCCAGAATTCATCTGCACATAATAACAACTCTGTATTTCTGTATAAATCTTTAAAAAAAAAAAACTAAATTGTGTTTCACAGCAAAAAATATACGGGTAAAAATTTATAATTGAATTTTAATTTAATTCGATATTAACGTCTTTGTTCGAAGTTTAATCTTTACAGGTATATCGCGAAATGAAGTGACGCGAAAGCCAGTTTTTTTTTTTTAATGTTGGTTGCGAATTGTGAGGCTAAAGGTCAAGTAAGAAAAATTCCAGCGACACATTTCTGTACATTTACCGTGACATGAGGCCATGTGTCACATTATGGTGGTCTTTTATAGTTGGAATATTTATATATTTATCGACTACATTTTTCAAAAGTACATTTATAATGTGTCAAATCATAAGACTGAGCAATTATTAATGTAATGATTCTTCGATAACTAATGGCGAAAAGCCCCCCCCCCCCCCCAACTAAATGCCTCAACTAATATGAGCCTTCCATTTCTTAATTTTATGGATGCCAAATTCAGAGATTATGGGATATTTTGGATCCTTAGGTAGATATTATGAGATATTATGGGGGCCCTAGGCTGGAAGTTTAAGATAATTGAGGGCCCTGGGCAATAACTTTGAGATAATTGAGGGCCCTGGGCAATGACTTTGAGATAATCGAGGGCCCTGGGAAAAAGAAAAAAATTGGAACCCCTTATAGTATCAGATGTGATACAAATTTATAATGGAGGGAAGGAGGGCTTTGGCAGTGGGTGGGGTTCGGGACCCTTGTCGGTTGCATAGTTATTCTGACCAATAGCTTTAATTCATCACCCAATCTTTCAAATCAATCAGCCAATCCACCAATCTATTTTTTTTGTCTGTCTGTCCGTCTGTCTGTTGATCTATCAATATAATGCTAATGAAGCGCTTTGTTAACTCTAAAAAATAAATGGGTAAATATGGGTTGCGGTGGGGTAGTGTGGGGTCTGGAGAGTGATGGGGGGTGTTTAGTGGCGCCCCTTCACCCCCTCCTCCCTCCCCCCAAAGTGGGATCCAAAACAACAACAACAACAAAAAACACGCCCTATTCAAATGCCAAAAAAAAAAGTACTATAGAGGTAAAAATGCTGCTCCAGTTTTGGTGTTTAAGTAGGTACCGCCCGGATAGCTCCCCCCCTCCCCGCCCCAATCCCATTCTAGTTACGCCACAACCTGAGGCCGGTGGTGGTGGTGGTGGTGGTGGGGGGGGGGGAGGGTTATGTGCCGTTAAGTCACTGGACTGTATTTTTCTACAAAGCCTGCAGTCTTTCCTCCTTTCACGCTCCGTGTCGTCCACCGATTCGCTTGCCTCGTCATGTATCGAATGTATCGCGGGTACCGTCGTCTGCTTTCATGTACAAGTTGTGGGGGGGGGGGACTGCAGAAGAAGTGGATTTACCAAAAGTAATCGATAATTCGATGCATTCAAATCAATACGGCAATTAGGCGTGGTTGACCGTGAGGGAGGGAGGGAGGGTGGGGAAGAAATGTGGGGCTAGAGGCTAAAGGTCAATTAAGAAAAATTCAAGAGACAGCGATATATTTCTGTATATTTACCGTGACATGAGGCCATGTGTCACATTATGGTGGTCTTTTATAGTTAGAATATTTATATATTTATCGACTACATTTTTTTCATAAGTACATTATAATGTGTCAAATCATAAGACTGAGCAATTATTAATGTAATGATTCTTCGAGTCACCTGATAGTTTGGCACCAGAACGGTAAGCTGATTGACTTGGTCAGAGAGAAGGCGATGACCCTCGGATAAACGTCAACTACACGTGAGTTATTAGTGCATGTTTCTGCTTGTATTGCTAAAGTACTTCTTAGTGGTACATAAGGATATTCTTAGTGGATCCTAATGATCTTCACAGTGCTTACAAAGGATATTCTTTGTGGTTACAAATACTTCTTGGTGTTACAAAAGTACATCTCGTTGGTTCTTAAAGATCTTCTTGGTGCATACTTAAAATCTCATTAGTGCTTAGTAAAGATCTTCGTGTTGCTTTCAAAATGATCTTAGTGCTAACAAAAGATCTTCTTGGTAATTACAAAAACATCTTCCCGGTGTGAACCAAAAGATCTTTTCATTGCTTAGAAAATGTATTCTTACTGCTTTCCAAAGATCTTCTCGGTGTTAAACAGTAGCACTGCTTAGTGACCTTGAAACTGTGATACAGATTACTGTGTATTGGTATGCTAAGCAGCTAAGGTATTTAAGTGCTGGTATCAGTAGGGTTAAATAATTTTTGGTGTTGTCGTAAATCTGTGCTGGTGGGTATTTGTGTGTTTGAGGAGGCTCGTTGGCCGTGAGTTTCAAGCGCCATGGGTTCGAATCCCGGCCCATTCAGTCACTTCACTTGGGGCTTTTGTGACATAGACAGGACACACAATTAAAAGAAAATATATGCCATTATACTGTTTCAGTTAAGTTATAAAGACACTGTTCCGACTCTTTACTTTTATGGGGCTTTACTGTGAGTGCAATTCTTGAACTGAAGAATTACACCCCACAACCCCCCCCCCCCATCCCCTCCCGCCCCACCCTTTCCTTACATGTGAGTAAAAACAATATTTATAAATTGAAACTGTGCGCGTATCTGCTGGAAGTAGGTAATAACGTAAAGTGTGTTTGTATGTGTGTTTGTATGTGTGTTTTTATGTGTGTTTGTATGTGTGTTTGTATGTGCGTTTGTATGTGTGTTTGTATGTGTGTTTGTGTGTGTTTAAATGTGTGTGTGTGTTTAAACTCTTTTATATATCGTCTTGCAATGACCGTCTTAATATCTTTTAAGTGCCCCTTAAACTCTCTAAAAAGGAGGGGCCCCATCGGGGTAGATGCAGGGATGAATCCAACTTTTATTTACAGCCACACGGCCATTTTCACGGATTTGTGCGCGAATGAGGCATCGTCCAGCGCCCAGCCGTCTTTACTTCCTCCAAACACAAGCCAAGGTAACCACCTGTGTTAAACGTCCTGGAGGACTTTTCAATATGCTTTCGCCAGTAAAAATTATATATATATATAATTCCATTTGTACTCAACGATGATCGAACCCGGAACCCTCAGGTCAACAGTCAAACGCCCTACACACCTCGACCAACCGCTGAGTGTATAATAAAGAACACACCCACCGAGGCCGTTAATAGACTCAGCTTGTTTCATTCTTTTGGGGGCGGTTGTAATAGATAGGGGACCCCCCCCCTCCCACTTGGACATTTTTTTTTCTCAATTATAGACCTGAGGTATTTAATCTGTTTACATGACTAGAAAGGCTCTGTAAATTGACTGTTTACATGACTAGAAAGGCTCTGTAAATTGACTGTTTACATGACTAGAAAGGCTCTGTAAATTGACTGTTTACATGACTAGAAAGGCTCTGTAAATTGACTGTTTACATGACTAGAAAGGCTCTGTAAATTGACTGTTTACATGACTAGAAAGGCTCTGTAAATTGACTGTTTACACGACTAGAAAGGCTCTGTAAATTGACTGTTTACATGACTAAAAAGGCTCTGTAAATAAACATGCTTAGCAGGTGCATTCTCTGTTTCAAAGTATCGCAGATAACACAGCTCAACAAAAAAAAATTTTTTTTCGAATTGCCAAGAATATTTGAATGAATTTATAGCAATTCATGGGTGCTGATTTCAAAACTGCCACTGCTTTTGCTGAATTGGCTCTAGTTTCTGAGATATTGGACAATCTTGAAAATATGATTGTACCCTTTGTGTAAAACAAATGCAATACGTTTGGTGTCTGTTGTTTTATTTAACTATACCAAGTTATAACTTGGTTAATTTTTTTCTCTTTTATAGCTGCTTTCTAAAGACATCATGAGTTCATCATGAAGATGCTGCAAAAATAATCCGAATGTATTCTGTTACATCTGTGGAGAATACATGATTGAAAAGCAAAGAAGAAATATAACTGACTTTGTGTAGCAGGCATATTTGGCTTATTTCGGTGTGAAGCTGGAAGACCAAGACAAGTCTTGGGTTCCCCATAAGGTCTGCAAAAACTGCGTGGAGAGCCTATGGCAGTGGACAAATAGTGAGAAGAAAAGTCAAAGTTTCGGTGTATAAATGATATGGCAAGAGCCGAAAGACCATTTTGGTGATTGTTATTTTTGTATTGTGAATGTTAAAGGCTTCAATCGCCACAAGAAATCTAAGTGGGGTTATCCTGATCTTGAATCTGCAATGAGACCAATTCCACATAGCAGTGAAGTTCCTATACCAGTGTTTACTGGATTATTAGAGCTTTCACCATCAGACTCCGACGAGGGGCAAGATCTGGAGTTTTTGGGAGGTGAAAACAGTGGAAGCGATTATGAAGGAAGTTCTTCAACACCTCAACCATTCAGCCAAGAAGAACTCAATAACCTAATACGAGACCTAAATCTGTCCAAGCAAGCATCTGAGCTTTTAGTGTCCAGGCTAATGAAATAAATTTTCTCAAACCAGAAGTTAAAATAACATTTTATCGGAAAAGAGAAGATTTTCTTCTTCAATATTTAAGTTTACTGTAATGACATCCCTGGACTTCCGCTCCAAATGGGACTACAGGACTACCATTCCGAAGACTGGCGTCTTTTTATAGACAGTTCCATCACAAGCTTGAAATGTGTTCTGTTACACAATGGTAATATGCATCTCTTCCCATTGCTCACTCAACAACACTTAAAGAAGAGTATGAGAATATCAAAACAGTATTGCAGAAAGTCCGTTATTATGAGCATCAGTGGTCAATTTGTGTTGATCTAAAAATGGTAAAACTTCTTGCTTGGGCAGCAGTCAGGATACACAAAATACCCATGCTTCATGTGCCTTTGGGATAGCAGGGCAAAGCAAGATCATTGGACAAGAGTAACATGGCCTGCAAGGGAAACCATGACTGTAGACAAAAATAAGATCATTCTCCCACCGCTTTATATCAAATTAGGTTTAATGAAACAATTTGTTAAGGCTTTGGACAAATCTGGCAAATGCTTCAAGTATATTTGCAGATCATTCCCCGGATTGAGCATGGAGAAGCTGAAAGCTGGGATTTTTGACGGTCCTCAGATTCTGAAACTCATCAACGATCGACATTATACTAATTTCATGGATCACCTTGAAGCTTCTTCATGGAACAGTTTTGTTTCAGTTGTCATGAACTTCTTAGGTAATAACAGAGCATAGAATTACGAAGAACTGGTGCAAGATATGCTCGCTAACTTCAGAAACATTGGAGCAAATATGAGCATCAAGGTACATTACCTGCACAGTCATTTAGACAAATTTCCAGGTAACCTTGGGGACTTCAGTGAGGAACAAGGCGAGAGGTTCCATCAGGATATGATGGTGATGGAGGAGAGATATCAAGGAAGATACATATGATGGCTGACTACTGTTGGAGCCTCCAGCGCAATTGCACCAACGACACATACAAAAGGAAGTCGAGCAAATAGCGATTTGCTAATGCATTACTATAGACAATTAACATATTAATTAATTAATTAATTAGACATAATTAGTTTTTCAAATGAAAATGTTTTCTTCTATAACACTATTACACATATTTTTGAACAAATTTCTGCATGACTAACAACAGTTTCACTACTTTTTGTTAGTATACTATTATACTTCATGCAATTCTTGACAAATTCCAAATACGGTGCATACATTATTTAATTAATTTTAATTATCTCGTAAAATAGAGCCAATCTAGCAAAAGCACTTACATATTCTAAATCAGCATGGTTGACTTTGTATAAAATGATTCAAATATCATTGGCAACGAAATCACTGTTTACCAGTGTAATCTTTGCAAAAGGCAATCAAATTTCATTGTTTCACGTTCAAAGTGAAGTTGGTCCTGCCTAGGTAAAAATGAAATCTGTGGCATCAGAGACCTTTGTAACGGATAAATTGTCTCATTTTACGCTGAATGAGTTTATAACAAGTTCGGATGGTGAAATCAATGCTTATATTATGAAATGTATTACACAGCCTCTAGATAATTTACAATAAAAACAGAAGTATTAAGTGGAAAAGACATCCTTTCAGAATAAATACTAACATATATATATATATATATATATATATATATATATATACTAGTTGCAAGTACCCGGCTTTGCCCGGGTTTAAAATAAGGTTTTCTGTTTACCTTCTGTTTTCTCCCTTCCTCCCTCTCCCTTCCTCCCTCTCCCTCCCTCCCTCTCCCTCCCTTTCTCCCTCCCTTCTTCTCCCTCCCTCACCCTCCCTCTCTCTCCCATTTCTCTCCCTCCCACCCTCCCTCTCCCATCTCCCCTCCTTCTCTCCCCCTGTTCATCCCCCTCCCTCCCTCCTCTCCCCCCTTCCTCCTTCCCTCTCTCCCTCCCTGCCCCCTCTCTCTCTCTTTTATCTCTTCCCCTCCCATTTCTCCCATCCTTTCTCCCCCTCTCTCCTTCCCTCCCCTCTCTCTCCCTCCCCCAACACCCCTCTCTCCCTCCCTTCTTTCTCCCTCCCTCCTTCTCCCTCCCTCACCCTCCCTCTCTCTCCCATTTCTCTCCCCCTCCCACCCTCCCTCTCCCATCTCCCCTCCTTCTCTCCCCCTGTCCATCCCCCTCCCCTCCCTCTCTCCCCTTCCTCCTTCCCTCTCTTCTCCCTCCCTGCCCCTCTCTCTCTCTTTTATCTCTTCCTCCCATTTCTCCCATCCTTTCTCCCCCTCTCTCCTTCCCCTCCCTCTCTCTCTCCCTCCCTAACCCCTCTCTCCCCTCCCTTCTTTCTCCCTCCCTCCCTCCCCCCTCTCCACCCTCTCTCCCTCTTCCTCCCTCCCCCTCATTCCCTCTCTCCCTCCCTGCCCCCTCATTCTTTATCCTCTCCCTCCCTCTCTCTCCCACCCTCTCTTTCCCTCCTCCCCCTCTCTCTCCCTCCCTACCCCCTCCCTCCCTTCCCTTTCTCTTTCCTTCCCTTTCTTTCTCTCCCTCCCTCTCCCGTCTCCCCTCTCTCTCTCCCTCCCTCTCTCTCTCCCTCCCTCTCTCTCTCCCTCCCTCTCCCATCTCCCTCTCTCCCTCCCTTCTTTCTCCCTCCCTCCCCCCTCTCCACCTCTCTCCCTCTTCCACTCCCTCCCTCATTCCCTCTCTCCCTCCCTGCCCCCTCCCACTCTTTATCTCTCTCCCTCCCTCTCTCCCTCTCTCTCTCCCTCCCTCTCTCTCTCCCTCCCTCTCTCTCTCCCTCCCTCTCTCTCCCTCCCTTCCCTCTCTCCCTCCCTCCCTGCCCCCCCCTTACTCTTTATCTCTCTCCCCTCCCTCTCTCCCACCTCTCTCTCTCCCTCCCTCCCCTGTCTCCCTCCCTTCTCTCTCCTCCCTCTCCCATCTCCCTCTCTCTCTCCCACCCCTCTCCCTCTCCCATCTCCCTCTCTCCCCTCCTTCTGTCCATCCCCCTCCCTCCCTCTCTCCCCCCCCTCCCTCCCTCCCTCCTACCCTCCCTTTCACTCTCTCCCCCTGCCCCCTCTCTCTCTCTTTATCTCTCCCTCCCTCCCCTCCCCCCCTCTCTCTCTCTCTCTATATATATATATATATATATATATATATATAAATACTTATTATTATGGCTTCACACTTCTTCTAAAATCCTTCTTCATTCCTTTAACTTCCTCAAACAGTACAAATAGGGAAGCATGAAAAAACAACAACAATTCTTTGCATCACAAAGGCACAATACAGCACCAGCGCGCAAGTTCTATTCGATCATTGGGAAATGACGTCACAGAGGAATTTTATTTATGGCGCCGTCGAGATTACTTTAATATAGTAAAATACTAAAATAAAAAAAAATTAATTACAATTAAACTACCCATCCAGATGAAACGAAACCTGTCCTATAACCTTCCCCATGTAATTATGTGTATGTGTAACAAATTTCACATTATTTGGTTATCTGGATCTTGAGTTATAAGGGAAGAGACAGACAGACAGACAGACAGACAACAAATGCGTCTTATAAGTTTAGAGATATTCCAGAAGGTTTATAAGAAGAGTAATAAATATTGGAATTAGCTTCAGGCGAATTTTTTTTATATCCATAGAGTGTACTTTAAAACACCTTTCTGTTTGAGAATGACACCATTATTTCCTGGATCAGATTTCTGAAAATGAGTGTGATTGTTCCTCCAGATGAGCGTACTGCTTACCTGTGAAGTGATGATGATTTCTTCAGATGACATTGGCATATATCTCGATGACATGACCGGCTGTCATTGATTGTATGTGTATGTGTGGATGATGGGAGTGTTGGTGGCCGATAGTGATTGTGATTGGAGGAGGGATTGGGGGGGGGGTGATTATCTTTCCGGGTGAGAAATAGTTTACACCCTAAAAAAAAATGAATCAACACCCCCCCCCCAATGGTTGGTACTTTAGGAATCTAATTTTTTTTAATCGAAATTTACGACAGTCTTTCTCGCGTGAATGAACCCGTATGAATCTATCTATCTATCTATCTATCTATCTATCTATCTATCTATCTATCTATCTATCTATCTATCTATCTATCTATCTATCTATCTATCTATCTATCTATCTATCTATCTATCTATCTATCTATCTATCTATCTGTCTGTCTGTCTGTCTATCTATCTATCTATCTATCTATCTATCTATCTATCTATCTATCTATCTATCTATCTGTCTATCTGTCTATCTGTCTATCTATCTATCTATCTATCTATCTATCTATCTATCTATCTATCTGTCTGTCTGTCCGTCCGTCCGTCTATCTATCTATCTATCTATCTATCTATCTATCTATCTATCTATCTATCTATCTATCTATCTATCTGTCTATCTATCTATCTATCTATCTATCCATCTGTCTGCCTGTCCGTCTGTCTTTCCGTTCGTCCGTCTCTCTGCCTGTTCGCCAGTCCGTCCGTTCGTCTTTCAATCTGTCTATCTGCCTGCCTGTTTGCCTGTCTGTCTGTCTGTATGTCTGTTTGTCTGTCTGTCTGCCTGTATGTATGTTCGTCTGTTACTTTCACTGACAGTAACTAACACAACAACAACAACTCGGGCTATTACTTTCAGCCCTCCCCCCTCCCCCCTTTCCCTTCCCTCCCCATTCAGCGGTTGTGTGTGAGATCAAATCGATGACCCTTCAAGTCCAGATGACCTACAAAGTAGCCCGACTAAATGTTTACCGGGGCGTGGCGTCAGATCGGACCGGCGGGGGTGGGGGGTGGGGAGGGGGGGCTGTCAACATTTTGACTGAAGTGTGCGCTCGTTTTTTTATTGTTTGTTTTGTTTGTTTGTTTTGTTTACTGTTCAACGTCAGTTGCAGGCGTTGGTAACGTCCAATAGTCTGGTCAGTGTGAGTGTGTGTGTGTGTGGGAGGGGGAGAGCGGCTGATCTGTTGCCATTTTTTTTTAGCAGATCGCGGGAGATATTTTCATGTATTGGCATCAGCTGACCTTGTACTGGGTTCTTGTACCTGGTCTATTTATAGATCAGCTGATTTGAATAGAGATTGTGTTTATTATAAGCCTGGATTACGGCTGTTTATCAATAACGCGGGGTTGAACTTAGGAACTTTTTAATTGACATTGAAACAAAAACCATCTATGCGAAGTTCTATTTTAACCCCATCAGAATCAGTCTGACCATCCATCTTTCTGTCTGTTTTAACTGTCTATTTTAACTGTCTATTTTAACTGTCTATTTTCACTGTCTATTTTCACTGTCTATTTTCACTGTCTATTTTAACTGTCTATTTTAACTGTCTTTTTTCACTGTCTATTTTCACTGTCTATTTTCACTGTCTATTTTCACTGTCTATTTTAACTGTCTATTTTAACTGTCTATTTTAACTGTCTGTTTTTCATTCTGTCTTTCTGTCTGTCTTTAATTTTTATTGATCTGTGCCTTTTTAATCAACTTTGTCTCCACTTGTCCACCTGCACTGTATATCCATCTTTTTGTCTGTCTATCAATTCATTTGCTGAATGTTCATCGACCAATTAGTCTGTTAGTTAAATAGTCTGTCAGCGTGTCCTTCTTACAGTCTACACATCTACATATTTGTCTGTGTTTGTCTGTTCAATCTGTTCTTTCAGTCTAAACATCTACAGATCTGTCTGTGTTTGTCTGTTCAATCTGTTCTTTCATTTTATACATCTACAAATCTGTCTCTGTTTGTCTGTTCAATCTGTTCTTTCAGTCTACCCATCTACAGATCCGTCTGTGTTTGTCTGTTCAATCTGTCCTTACAGTCTCTACTTCTACAGATGTGTCTGTGTAGACACATTCATCAATCTGTTCGTCTTACACGCCATCTCTCGCTCGCTTGTCTGTCTAAAACCACCTCCCTCTGTGTTTGTGCATTCAGTCTGTCCACATGTCACCTCACACCCCCTCCCCACAGTGTGTTGGGCGAATCGGGTATGGGAGGGGGCTCTAACTGGACAATCATCAAGTGGCCATTTTTCCTACGTATCAGCGAACTGGACACAGAATAATGATTGCCATGATTGAATTTTCATTATAACAATCTATAATTTTATGTCATTGCAAGAAATAAGGGGGGGGGGGTTGGCATGCTAGAAGCTTAAACTTGGGAAAGGGAGGCGCGGGGCGGTGAGGGGGTAAGCAGTTACTCAAGAGCGTTGGACGCTCTTGGTGAGTGTATGGAAGGAGAGGGCCTATTGTGGAAGGGGGGGGGGGGGCGGATGTCATGAGTAATTCTCATTGTCATTCTTGTATGATTAAAAAAAAAAAACCCTTCCAAATGTCGCACACTTCCTTCAGTACATGACGTGCTATCTGACGATGGGTGATTGGGGGGAAACGGTGGGGGGGGGGATGTTCTCTTTGTGTTCCGACCCTGGCTTAAGTGTGTGCGTGGTGAGCGCTCGGAGGGAGATATGCCCTCTGCAACAACCGTCGCCCCTCCCTCCCCCCACGCCCTTCTCCCTCCACCCCACTGTTCCACATAGCTGTGCTTGATTAGCTGTAGTAATGTGACCTTCTGATTGTGTTACGTCACGCCGGCCAAATCCCCCCCTCCCTCCCCTTCCCTCTCTCTCTCACTCTCTCAGACACACACACTGCTGAACCAGTCGATATTCCTAACTTCACACAATATCACAGAGCGAAGTGCAGGAAGACGATGTCCAAAACTATATTGCAGATATTGCTACTGCTATCGGCTAGTCGAAAATGGGGAACGTCGGGAAGGAAAATAAAATGCCTATTATACTGACAAAAAGGCTTACACAATGAGATAACCCAATCTATGGATGGCATTTAAATGACATCAAAAGTTATAATGCGAAGTTTTTTTTTTTTGACCTACTTAAAATCAGTTCGCAATTGATGTGTCGCGAGTCGCGACTCACACTTGGGGAACGAACCACTGATCCAGTTCCATCGATATACACAATGAAGGCGACTCGGCGTACGTCTATCATTGAACAAGGATCTGTAATAAACTCTTTGCAGTGTTATATAAAACATTTGTTGACCAACATAACACTGTCTAAGCCTGGGTGGGGCGGGGGGGGGGGAACGCGATTGATCAAAGACTTCCGGTATCCCTGAACCTTTATACATGTTGTATATATATTTCTATAAATATGCAATGTAGCATACTATGGGGAAGGGGTGGGTGGAGGGGTTGGTCAAACAGAATAAAAAGAAGAGCCGTATAAATATAACGTTTATTTATTTGTATTTCATCTCCTGTACAATATTGGTGTTGTTTTGCTATTCAAGTCAATGTAAAGCGTATTAAAGTCAGTGTAAAGCGCATAACGTATTAAAGTCAGTGTAAAGCGCACAACGTATTATTGGTCGGTGTAAAGCGCATAACTTATTAAAGTCAGTGTAAAGCGCATAACCTATTAAAGTCAGTGTAAAGCGCACACCTTTGCCGTTTCGACAATGGACATTTTAATATACCGTGTATTAAAGCTGTATATCATTAAACGGCACCAGACTTTCTTTTTTAGGTGTTGTTTGTTTGTATGTTTGTTACTTTCAACGATCGTGTTCGGGGCTGTAGTGAGCAGGGTGGCACCACGGAGTCAGCAGGATTTGTCTTCCAGCGCGACCGAAAAAAAAAGGGGTGAGGGTGGGGTTGGGGGTGCGTAGCAGGTGCTTTGTTTTGGGATCCGAACGGATGTGGCTTGTTTGTGAAGTCCCTGTAAGGATGAGATGAAATCTCTTAGATCCTGTAAACCACTAATGGGACGGTTTTGCAGTGGCGCTTATTTCACCCCCCCCACACCATAGCCTGATAGTGCAAATGGCCATAGAGGCACCACGGGAGACATAGCGGGGACTTTAGCCATATCCATTGGTCCTCACTGAAGATCGAACCAGTGACCCTCAGGTCGACAGTCGAGCGCTTTTACCACACGACCATCCGTCCGATGTGTCTCGTACTTCACTGTGACCTGTCGTACATACTTAAATGGACAAATGCACAAATGAGTAATAATAGTAACAACACTTCAGGGGGAGGAGGGGGGGTGGGGGAAAGTGATTGAACGGTTTAAATTGCGCGACTGTCAACTGTCAACGTGAAGGTAGGGTCCAGGTTGGTTCGATCTCTGGTGAGAATCAAGTTTTGTTGTTGTTCCGGGTCATTAATTCTCTTTTATGACATAATTTACCAAAACAACAACAACATCAACAAACAACCACATAAGAAATGAAAACATGTAATATTGTTTGTACTCAAACAAACTATGTTTGTATTTCAAACCTAGAACTAGTTCTGCTTTCCTTTTTTTTAATTCTCTTTATTAATTATCAGAGGCGTGCCTAGGGTGGGGGGAGGGGAGGGACCAAAATCGAAAGTCCCCGCCCCCCCGGGCTCCAGCTTGAGGGGGGGCCAAAATTATTTTTTACATTAAATATTAAGTACATAATCTCACGTCATGGTGTCAAATGTCAAAATATAGGGGCCCCACTCAAAGAGGCCAAGCCCCACCCCCCGGGCCCCAAAATCCCTACGTTCGGCACTGTTAATTATGCAATTTAAAAAGAAAAACTAAATGAACAAAAACTAAAACGAAAAAAAAAAATTCTCCACTATTCTCAACTATGTAGCAGTGAAATCGGCACGGAGCGCTAGACTGGGAGCCAGCTACTGCACACATGCACACTATAAAAAAAAACTAGCAAGCTACTGCAAAGTACTGGGCACATGCATTTTACAGTTACACCATTACGCCAACTCCTCGTCTGCCACTTTGTCTGTCCGCTCGTCCGCTTCCATAATAACCGGTCCGTCCTCCCTCGAGTCTGTGTGTTCGCGTCTGGCGCGCGTATGTGTGTGTGTGTGTGTGTGTGTGTGTGACTGACTGTCTGCCACTCCACCCTTTTCCCCGACACTTCTGTGTGCTGCGCGCGCGCGGTTGCGTGGCGGCGTTGTACGGGGCAGTTATTTCTTTTCTTGTGTTTTCCCCCCTCCTCTCTTTTGAGTAATTTTTTTTTTAATCTGCCGTTTGCGCGTTAGTCGAGAGAAGTCATTCCCCCCTACCCCTCCCTTTTTCACGCTTCTGTACTCCGCACCCCTCCCCCTTCCTCCCTCAAGACAAAGGTACTCGTGAATATAAGTGTTATAACAATCAAAGCAGAACAACTATCAAACGTCATAGGATTTATAAGTAAAGGAGGGAAAAACAACAAACAAAAGCTTTTCGGGTATTTCCGATAGATTTGATGCCGTTGCAGGGCGGCTGCGAAGAGGGGGAAAAGGTTGGGGGGTGGGGGGACGGTTGGGGACTGTGCAGAAAACCGAACACTTCTTATGGGCCCCTCAAGGCCTGGGGGGTTGTCTGTGCAGAAAACCGAACACTTCTTATGGGCCCCTCGATGCCTGGGGGGGGGTGTCTGTGCAGAAAACCGAACACGTCTTATGTGCCCAACAAGACCTGGGGTGTGTGTGTCTGTGCAGAAAACCGAACACTTCTTATGGGCCCAACAAGACGTGTGGGGGGGGTGTCTGTGCAGAAAACCGAACACTTCTTATGGGCCCCTCGATGCTTGGGGGGTTGTCTGTGCAGAAAACCGAACAATTCTTATGGGCCCCTCAAGGCCTGGGGGGTAGTCTGTGCAGAAAACCGAACACTTCTTATGGGCCCCTCAAGGCCTGGGGGGTTGTCTGTGCAGAAAACCGAACACTTCTTATGGGCCCCTCGATGCCTGGGGGGGGGGTGTCTGTGCAGAAAACCGAACACGTCTTATGTGCCCAACAAGACCTGGGGTGTGTGTGTCTGTGCAGAAAACCGAACACTTCTTATGGGCCCAACAAGACGTGTGGGGGGGGTGTCTGTGCAGAAAACCGAACACTTCTTATGGGCCCCTCGATGCCTGGGGGGTTGTCTGTGCAGAAAACCGAACAATTCTTATGGGCCCCTCAAGGCCTGGGGGGTAGTCTGTGCAGAAAACCGAACACTTCTTATGGGCCCCTCAAGGCCTGGGGGGTTGTCTGTGCAGAAAACCGAACACTTCTTATGGGCCCCTCGATGCCTGGGGGGTTGTCTGTGCAGAAAACCGAAAACACTTCTTATGGGGCCCTCGATGCCTGGGGGGCGGGCTCCCTTTACACTTTTGGATAATAATTATTTATTTCCTTTTTCTGTAATTTGAGGCCCCCGTTGCCGAAGTTTTATCAAGGGTCCCCATAATTTTTTTATCCGCGGCCCCTGACATTTAATTAAAATGCTGTTAATTTAAAAAAAAAAAAAAAAGAAAAGCAATGGTTCTACTGCACAATTTGAAAACAACAAAAACACAAACACAAACATAATGAGGTGCATGTATTCCAGAGTGTTTGCCGTTCTGTTTACATCAATTAATTTTAATTATTGAAGGGTAGTGTTTAGCTTGGACGTAAAGACGCTGATTGTAAGATGGAGAGAGAGAGAGAGAGAGAGAGAGAGAGAGAAGGTAAGGAAGGAGAGGGGGGAGGGAGAGAGAGACAGAAAGAAAGAGAAAGCGAGAGAGTGTGTGTGAGTACTGAGAGTGAGAGGTGTGATAGAGAGAGAGAGAGAGAGAGAGAGGGAGAGAGAGAGAGAGAGAGAGGGGGGGTGAGAGAGGGAGAGAGAAAGAGATATGAGGTGTGTGTGTTTGAGAGAGAGAGAGAGAGAGAGTGAGAGAGGGAAGTACTTACATAGCTGTTAACTTGTTAATTGTTTTTCTGGCCCCCTGTCAACCGATTTTTTTTTTATTTATTCTTTTTCCATATTTCTGCTTGGCCTTAATTTCTATTTTGAATTATAATTTACTTTTAAACACATGCTCCCAATGGCCAACGTAACGAAACTTTTTAAAAACAATTCTTCGTTCTATGTACAAGAGAAAGAAGAAATAAAAAAAAAGGTCTTTAACAACATTTAGCTTACAATAGTCAGGGGCGCCGAGAGAGCCAACAAGGGCCCCAGGGCAGGTCATCATTGCGGGCCCCTTATTAAACAATGAGTCGTTAAAAATTGACATGGTCGGGGCGGCTGGGCCCCTTTACAGATACGGCCCCCCCTTTGCAATGACCCCCCCTCCTCCTCTCGGCGTGCCTGACAATAGTCACCATTAGTAAAAAAAAAACATTGACATAAAAAAAATGATGGACATCGATGAGAAATCAATACGTGAATGTCTGCTGAACAGAGTTTTGGTTTCTCCAGGTGCACCCTTTGAATCTGAAGCACCAAATATGTTCCAGCAACAACGATCTTGTCCGGGGAAGCGGTGACTAGGCCGGTACTACGGGAGCTCCTGGTCTTTTTGTCTGAGCGAAAAAAACTGCGGTACTCAGGATTCGAAACGACGCGGCCTACACGACGCTGGCTCGGCCAGCTGGCTCGGCCAACTGGCTCGGCCTACATGACGCTGGCTGGGCCAACACGACGCTGGCTCGGCCTACATGACGCTGGCTGGGCCAACACGACGCTGGCTCGGCCTACATGACGCTGGCTGGGCCAACACGACGCTGGCTCGGCCTACATGACGCTGGCTGGGCCAACACGACGCTGGCTCGGCCTACATGACGCTGGCTGGGCCAACACGACGCTGGCTCGGCCCGCTGGCTCGGCCAACTGGCTCGGCCTACATGACGCTGGCTGGGCCAACACGACGCAGGCTCGGCCCACTGGCTCGGCCAACTGGCTCGGCCCACTGGCTCGGTCTCACTTATTACCGTCACCCCCCCCCCTTCAAAGTAGATAATACAGTCAAATATAGTCTAGTCCAGTGCTTCTCAAACTTTTTGAAGTCACGGCCCCCCTTGGAACGTCAATCAATATGTCGCGGCCCCCCTATTTTTTTTTTGTTTAAGATTGCCTAAATTTATAATTTTCAACGTCTATATGCAAACTTTTACTAGTCAATACATGCTTTTTGTAATGTTAACAATGAACGAGTGAAAGGATGCAACATATAAAATAAACCAGATTTTATTTTAAACATATATTAATACTATTTACATACAATACATTAGGTTAATTATATTTTATGTGTCACATTTACCGAAATTCCACGGCCCCCCCCTCCGGACAGTCCACGGCCCCCTAGGGGGCCGCGGCCCACCACTTTGAGAAGCACTGGTCTAGTCAACAGTTTTACCACAGCTGTGTGCAATCCGGTTGTGTAAAATCCAGATGTGTGACTGATACTATTACTAACTAGATCGCGTTGGGTGTGGTTACATGGGGGGGGGGGGCGCGGGGGGAGGGGGATGTATCAGACACATGGGTGAGATTTTAAATGAGATGAAAATTTGATGAGTACCCTTTTTGTCAAAAGACCCGTGTGTGAGTGTGTGTGATTGTGTGGCGTGTGTGTGAATGTGTGTGTGTGTGTGTGTGTGTGAGAGAGAGAGAGAGAGAGAGAGACAGAGATATTCTGTGCGTGCCATGCTATGTGTATTACCACCGGCCGTGTTAATAATAAACAACACCTACAGACAAACAACAATAACACACACGTGCACCTCAAAACGTCCCTTTCCCCCTCCCCTCCCACTTCCACCTCTTTCTCGCAGGGAGAGCGTTGTATTTTTTTTTAACGTCTTTCCTCTCTCTTGCCTCCCTACTTCCATCCTCCTCTTTTACAACCACGGCTACCGCTTATACACTCTCCGCCATGTTTTCTTTTGATAGCATCATGATGAAAGGGAGACAAGTCATACTGTGTTTAGACAGAGTTGCAGTCCCTCCCCCCCCCCCACACACACACACAACAATCAGACTATTCTTAAGTCGTTTTTTTTTTTGTATTTTTCTTCTTCTCTACTGACTTAAAGACAACTTGGAAACGGGTTGCTAGAGAGAGAGGGAGGGGGAGGTGGAAGGGAGGGTGGGATTGAGGTGTGTGGGGCGGCAGAGGCAGAAATAGAAAGATCCTGTGTGTTGTGTGGGGTGGGGTGGGGGTGGGGGGTGTACTGCAGGAGATGGGTTCTAGAGAGACCAGGCACTTAAGCCCACAAAAGTAGGGCATGTTTTGTTTTTAATACGTGAAGAAACTGGGTTGACAGAAATAAAGAAAGTGTATTGGTTCCTGTTTTATCTCACTTTCCAAGGATTTAATTTTTTTTTTTTTGTTTTGTTTTGATTTATTGATCAATTTAGTTTATCCCCTCCGTTAAAGTTCGTTTCATAAACTTAAAGCCGATAATAAAGTAGACCATCGTTAAATTTAATGGATGCCGTAATTATTGGTGTGGGGGGGTGGGGGAGAGGTCTGAAAATATTGTCTGCCAGCATGCGACTATACGAAGAACCAAATATAACAGCTGACATTTAAGTGAATAGATTGAGGTGGGTGGGGCACATAGAAATAATGGAAAAACAACAACAGAGGCAAAAGCAAAATATATAAGGCGACACCCCATTGAGATAAGGCCCTAAGGACAGAGCAAGAAGGAGATGGTTAGAGGAGGTGGAGAAAGGGCCACATATATAAATAGCCCACATATAAAGTAATCCCACATCGGAACCCCCCACGCCCCCTCCCCCCATCTAGACTAATTTGTCTCTAATCTGGATTATTCAGATTAATGATAAGCTTGAATTCGCGATTAATTGCACATTTTAAAAGATTAGAAAAAAAATTCTCACGCATGTAGTGATCGTCGCATTATGGTGCGCAAACATTGGCGGCTAGGGCGTATCCAACGGGGAGCGGAGTAGGGGCGGATCACTCTTTTGGAGACACCCACTTTTTCGCCAGTCAGGGGCGGCATGTGCCGTACTTCATTGGGTAGTTGTTGTTGTTTTTTGGCTCCGTAATGGGGCGACACGGGCGCTAGCAATTGTACTGATCATGTGTCGTTCCTTAAGCGGGGGTAGGGGCTTTCCCCCCCCCCCCGCCCCCCCCTCCTCATTTGAAACTTACGTAAGACTGTTGACACAGTCATCGTCGAATGATATGACTGAGATGTGTGAGGTGAAAAGCTAGCCAGTCAAAGTGAGGCACAATACAAACTTTATATATATATATAGCCAATCAGAGAGAGGCACAATACAAACTTTATATATATATATATATTGCATGAATTGATCAAGTTAAGAAAAAATAATAAATTATGTGGGCAGGAAGAAAGTGTTGGATCCAATGAAAATGTGAATGAGCGAATAGGGGGGAAAAATATAGGTCACGCGAGGTCACGAAAGTCTACAACAAGCCAGGGTCTGACTGGTGTAGATGATGACATCAGATCACTGGGTTCACGTGGGAGATAAAATAAAAAAAAAAACGAGGGAAAAAAAAACGAGAACTTTATTAGATCATGAAACACGTAAAAACGGTTTTTTTTTTTTAATTTCTATAAATAGCCTGTCTTGACCCAGATTTTTATTTTCAACCAATCAGTGAAGAATGAGGACAGGTTCGATGCATACATTACAAGGTATTGTAATGAGGGGGAAAGTTTAATTCTAATTAGATCTTGTATTGGGTTGGGGAGGGAGGGGGGGAGGTGTGTGTGTGTGTGTGTGTGTGATACTTTTAATTCGGTCATTATAACTTCTTTTTTTATTTGTTGGTTTGTGAAAAACATTATCATAATTAGTATTCTAATAGGCATACAACGAAATAAATAGTCTTAAGAGAGCTTGATTGGTGGTGGTGGTGGTGGTGGGGGGTGGGGGGCTGGGAGACTGGGGTGAAACACTGTGATGGTGGGGAGGTAGGGGTGGTGGAGGGGTAGGGGTCTTTCACGTTGTCCACTCAATTGAATGAAATGTATATGGTCAGCTAGCATTACCACCCCACCCCCTCCCTCCCCCACCATCCAGTGGGTACACGTGCATGGGCGATTCGTTAATTAAGACGACAGTGCGAACAATCATTGACCATTGGCGGTAATGGGTACGCTGCAAATGGGGAAGGGTTGGTTGTGGGTGGTTCCTCTACCCCAACTTATGTCAGATCTACAGTAGTCTGCTGTACAATGACTAAGCATCAGATGTGCGTTCGTGTGATCAGACCCTCCCCCCTCCGCCCCCCCCCGGGGGGAAGAGGGTTATATTTAAATGGCAGCAGCCCCTGATGATAATGTCAATACATTGTTCCGTTTCCCGTTGTAAATTAAACAAAACATATCAGTCGGTCGGTCACTGCAGACAGAAAGTGATCAAATAATGAAACGTTGCTAGGTCATTGGCCTCTGTCTGTTGCTTCCCTCACCCCTCCCTACTCTCCACCCTTCCACCCCTCCCCCACCCCCAAATCAAGCCCCCCCCCCGTTCCCACCCACCCCCCATCCTCGGGTCACCTCAAAAAAAAAAACGCTCCACTTGTATTGTTTTTAATTCCTAGATGTAAAGCCATCTCAACCAATTCTCTTCTCGTCACGCCCACAACCCTTAGAACATAACATATGACTTTTTTTTTTTAATTAATCATTGTTGAATTGTCAAAAATGTTATTACCAAAAAAATAGAATATTATACAGTATCTAATACGGTTTTTTTTTGTTTTTAAATTTAGATCAATAACCAATAATGATATGCCTGATCGGTAGAAAACTGTTATTTAAAAAAAAAATATTATCCTGCAAGCCCTCGCAACAGCGCTCGCGCGAAGAAGAGAAAGAGAGGTGGAGGGGAGAGACGAAAAATAAAAGCAAAGCGAAGGGGAGTATGCGTTTGGTGAAAAGAAAAAGGGTGGGGGGGGGAGGTGGTGTGGAGGGGTGAGAAGAGAGAAACTTTGTGCATGTCGTCTGCATCGGAACAGTCAGTCATAGCTATGTGGGTGTGAAAGTGAACCATCACTTGTAATAAACCTTATGAATGGGGACCACTGCGCTCTCACAGTTCTGTGCAGTGTTTTTTCGCCTCTCTCTCTCTCGCTCTCTCTCTCTCTCTCTCTCTCTCGCTCCCCCCCTTCCCCCCTTTCTTCTCCGGTGGGTTGCATCGCCACCGACACCGCGCCTGCGATATTACGTCGTCTGCTGCTTCTGGTGCACCACGCGCAGTTGCTTGCTGCTGCTGCTGCTTGCTGCTGATGCTGCCTGCTGCCTGCCGCCGCCGCCGCTGCATTTTTCTGACATAACACTCTTTCGTTTCAGCGGGCACCACCTCACACCCACCTCTCTCTCTTCTCTCTTCTCTCGCTGCTCCTCCTTCTTTTCATAGCCCTGCTCGGTGGCAAATTGATTCTAGGTTGTAATGTCGGCTGTCTTGAGTTAGTTCACTTTCGCTTTAAAAAAAAAACAGACTTGAAAAAAAGGGAGGAGGGGAAAGGGGTGGAGGGGGGGGTGACTACTACAGTACATCACTGACCTCCACACGAACGGTTAAATACCCCCCACCCCCAGGGTCCACCCCATCACGCCCTTTTTTCTAAATCTCACCCCCCCCCCTTTTGCACTCATCAGCTATAAACGGAATCACTTTCTTGCATATTAAAAATTTTTTTCTTTAATTAAATTTATCAATTTAAAAAAAAAAAATAATCATTAAGTAAATACATACATGAATGAATTGTTCATCTTGAAATGAATCACACACTTCTACCTCCTAGGTCACATGACAACAAAAATTATAAATAAATAAATATTAAAAATATATATACATATATGTAAACTACTTTCTATTATGGACTGTGTCCATGCATTCTCTCCCCTTAAACATTTTATTCTCTTCCCTTGTCTACCCCCCGCCCCCTTGTTTTTTTTTTAAATGAAAGGTTCTCTTAATGTCTCTCTCTCTCTCTCTCCCCTCTCTCTCTTCACCCCGCCCTCGCTCTCTCTCCTCCCCCTATCCCCCCTTTTTTCCTCCGTCTCTTTTATTTCTTTTAGTCGTTAGGTGTTGTGTGTGTGTGTGTGTGTTTGTGTGTGTGTGTGAAAGGGGGTGGTGGTGGTTTGGTTTTGCAGTGTGCACTGCATGTTATAGTTCTGATGGTCTTGTAACTTTGTGCAGTTGTGTTCCGTGCGAGAGAGAGAGGAGGGAGGAAGGACCCGAGGCCGAGAGTGTGGAGATGGTTTTAGCTTCTTACACTCGTAACGAGTAGATACAGCGCTCGGACAAGGGGAGGACTTGTGTGTACACCACGCAAAAAAAAAATTTTTTCCCTTCTTTCCAACTTCAAATGTTTTCGTATACCTTGTAACTATCTCAGTGTTCCAAGAAGTAGCAGTCTATTATATCGTGTGTTCCCATGCGTTCACGCAGTTATCCGTACGTACACTCGAGTGGCGCTATTTACACGTGTGTTTTCATTATTATTTAGTAGTAGTAGAAGTATTTCCCCCCTTTTTTTTTTAAAGAAAATTATTTAACTTGGTGACTGTGTTGATAGTTATTCTACCTCTGAGAGATTCTATTGTGATATTGAATTAATTAAAAAAAAAGCACGTCATTGATAATAATTATTATCATCATTATTATTCAGCTGCCGTTAAAACATAATATAAGGTTAGTTTTTTAGTTTTTTTAATTTTTTAATTAATTTAATTTTTATCAAATTGTTGTTTTGATTATTCTTTACAACATGTGTGTGTGTGTCTGTGTGTGTGTGAATTTCTTTCTGATTATTATTTTCAATATTACTGGACCCGCCCGCCCCCCCCTCCCTCCTTTCCCCCACCCCTTTGATTCTCACGATAGTTTTCTTTGAATAACAATTAGGCTATTGATAACATTCGGGAAAAGGGGGGGGGGGCTTGTTGTTGGGCGATTGTGTTATCACATTCTCGTGTGATATTAAGGTTTTTTTTTTTTCGGGTGGTGGAGATGTAATGGATTGTGGATTCAGGGGTGGGAGGGAGGGGGCGGGGTGAAATTTTAGGATTCTTCCCCCCCCCCCCCAATCAAGCTTTTCTTTTTTTTTTTTATTAAAAATAAATAAATATACAAATAAATAAATCAATAAATAAATCAATAAATAAATCACATCATTCATTAGACTCGACGCCGAGGGCGAAATATTTTCCGAAATGACATGTGTCATTTGCGTGTCACGTAACGAGGCATCATGGGCCAGAGGCTGATGTCATCATCACAGAGGACACACACACACACACACACACATATATATATATATTATTTATTTTCAAAGTGTGAGACCCGGGATCAAATGAAAATGTAGTTGGGGTAGGTGGGGGTGGGGTGGGGGGAGGGGGGTAGTATCGGGTCACACCTACTTAACAAATCAAATATTTAATGTTTATAAATGTAAATAAATAAAAAAAAAACAATAATAGTCTCAGTAGTCTAGTTGGTAATACCCAACGTATATCTCCTACTACACATGCTACATAATACATGCGAATATATATATATATATACACACACACACACACACACACACACACACACATATATATATGGGATGTGTATAATTTTAAAAGTAGGTAAATAAGTCTGTCGTTCAAAACTTACACAATTTAAAAGTGAATACAAAAAAGATGTTACGCTTTTATGAATTCAATTATTTCATTTATTTAAAACAATAAATAAATAAATAAGGCTGTAATAATTTTTTTTATCAGACTTCTAAACCACCCCCCTATCCCCCCATACCCCAGTCCCCCATACAAACTGATCTATCTAGCTGACCTGTTATGACCAAAGCTTTAAGCCGACCGACCGACGGATACTATTATGCAAGCAGTCTGTGTGTGTGTGTGTGTGTGTGTGTGGAAGAGTTTTAAAATATGTTTGACCAAACTAAGTCTTCTTGTATGATTATCTTTAAAAATATATAATTACTGCAGATAAAAAAATATTTATGGACTTTGGCCATATATATACATATATTTAATCACTGATAGGTTTACTCAAATTAATTTTATTACAACAATAGACAGACACCGACATTCAGATAGGTGGAAAGACATTTACAAAGTTGGAAACATACATAGTTATACATACAATGATATGTGGTTATTTAAATGCAGACAAAAACATAATTTGGAATATACTTATATATATATATATATATATATATATATATATATATATATATATATATATATATATAGATAGACAGATGTACAGAAATATACAAATAGATAGACAGATGTACAGAAATATACAAATAGATAGACAGATGTACAGAAATAGACACATAGATAGACAGATGTACATAAATATACAAATAGATAGACAGATGTACAGAAACATACAAATAGATAGACAGATGTACAGAAATATACAAATAGATAGACAGATGTACAGAAATATACAAATAGACAGATTTACAGAAATATACAAATAGATAGACAGATGTACAGAAACATACAAATAGATAGACAGATGTACAGAAACATACAAATAGATAGACAGATGTACAGAAACAGACAAATAGATAGACAGATGTACAGAAATAGACAAATAGATAGACAGATTATGTTATGCCACTTTGGCGTATATGTTATTTTATGCTATACTTTGTATGTTACTATACTAGGTGTAACCAATAGTTTACCGTGTGTATGTTACTATACTTTGTGTAGCCAAGGCTATATTTCAGACAGAAAGATAGATGAATAGATAAACACGTATTGCCTATACCATTCAGACGTATGCTATATAAACTATTATAAACTATACTTAATTTAGTATGATACTATGATAATATGGTCATTCAAACGTTAATTCGGTTCCATAAAGTCACTTATTCACTATATAACTCTCTCTTTCTCTCCATCTCAAACACACACACACACACACACACACACACACACATATACACACACACTCATGATTTTATAAAACAAAGGGGCCTCCGTATTCAATTACTTCGGGTCCCTGTCATTAATGACACATGACATATGAAGTTGACATGTCATTTCGACGACACAGAGCGACAGTGACATCAAGAATCATAAAAAAAAAATTAACCGGGGAAACAACAATCATTTCACGACAATCATTTCACGACAATCATTTCACGACAATCATTTCACGACAATCATTTCACGACAATCATTTCACGACAATCATTTCGCGACAATCAATCATTTCACGACAATCATTTCACGACAATCATTTCACGACAATCATTTCACGACAATCATTTCACGACATCTTGAATTTTTTTTTCAGAATATTAATAATAAATTACATTTTTAAAACAATGAACAGTATAGCGTGCATACCAATCATAGTTTCTCGAGGGACAGCAATAAAAGAATAGATCCACAATGGACAACTATTAAGTCAGACATACATACACACACACACACACACACACTCAACCAAACATAAATGAACTCACTCTCCAACCTTCCATTGTTTTACTGCCATAGTTAATATTCAGAAGAAACCGGTTGAGTCAAACAGCAGGTTTTTTTTTTAAATTGCTGCTTGTGTGTGTGTGTGGGGGGGGGGGTGTATAGGTGATGGGGAGAGGATGGGTGATGGGGGGAGAATTGGTGATGGGTGGGGGTTCAAATCACAGCCATTAATTACATTTTATACTCAAGCTTATAGGTAATTACGTAATTAGCTGCAGTTGTCATCGCCCTACCAAAACGTCTGTCAAAGTGAATTTAACACGTTCACGTAAATAGATCGTTGGTGAGCATTCTTAAACGACATGCCCACAGTTTTTGAAAACATAAATTTGTTTATAAAAAAACAGACAAAAAAAATGGGATCAATTCTAGATTCTTGTATGACATCTTTGGTTTTTATAATAAACTGAATACACGTATTCTGTAAATAGTCCATAAACGTATGCTGTAAATAGTCCATAAACGTATGCTGTAAATAGTCCATAAACGTATACTGTAAATAGTCCATAAATGTATGCTGTAAATAGTCCATAAATGTATGCTGTAAATAATCCATTAATGTATGCTGTAAATAGTCCATAAATGTATGCTGTAAATAATCCATTAATGTATGCTGTAAATAGTCCATAAATGTATGCTGTAAATAATCCATTAATGTATGCTGTAAATAGTCCATAAATGTATGCTGTAAATAGTAAACAAAATTATTCTCTTAATAGTAAAGAAATGCATACTGTAAATAGTACAAAGATTTATAAAGTCAATTGTAAAAAAAATAAATTATACTGTGAATTGTAAACACATTGACACCGTGAATAGTTTAATGTATGCTGTAAACTTATTTATACTGCAAATAATGAATATGTGTCTATTGTAATAATGAATACTTGAGACTTATATACTTGCAATAATGCAGCGGTGTCATTCTGCCATGTTTCCAGTAAATTACTACATATACAGTAAATTACTACATATACAGTAAATTACTACATATACAGTAAATTACTACATATACAGTAAATTACTACATATACAGTAAACTCCCACATATACAGTAAATTACTACATATACAGTAAATTACTACATATACAGTAAATTACTACATATACAGCAAACTATCACTTATACAGTAAATTACTACATAGACCAGGAATGGGCAAATTTTTTCTACGGAGGGCCACATTGAAAACTTGACTGTTGTCGGCGGGCCGCATATATATTTTGTCTACTTAACTACAATTTACAACGTATGAAAATATGAATTAAAGATAATTTGTCATTTTACTTCACATTCACTCCATTACACACGCACATTACATTTTAAAATACGAACTTAATCAGTTGCTAATTTGGTAATAAGACTTACTATTCATAATTATTTTAACAAAGTTGATTGTTACCTATCAAAATAATTATGAAGGCGAAGGAAATTAATTTATATACAACCTGACCACAGAGTACAATTAAAATTGATGACAAGTATGTAAATATTCACAATTTTGGATAATTTTCTTGAACTGTGGAACCAGTTTACTTGTTGTGATTAGCATGACTGAATTTAAATTGCAGTCAGTCAACATCGATCTGTTCTTAGACTTGTTTATTTTCATACAAGAAAAATAGTGACAACAGCTTGGCAGCAAAGATTTTTAGGTGTGGAAATGCCGCTGCTGGCATTCATCCTTAACACCAACAAAATGAATGACTTGAACTTCTTCTGGTCATAATATGACTCATAATCTGCTTGTAGGTCAAGCAGCTCTAACCAATATTCTGGAGCAATAAAACCAATTTAATATCACTAGATTCAAATCAAATATTCGGAATAAAATAAAAAAATATAGCGAAAACTCCAAACAAAGAGAATTAAAATCGACATAGGATCGTAACTTGTACTTGCAAACGGGCCGCATAATATATTCTGACGGGCCGCATGCGGCCCGCGGGCCGTAGCTTGCCCACCTCTGACATAGACAGTGAAGAACCACAAATACAGTTAAGTACCACATATACAGTAAAGTACCACATATACAGTAAATTACTACATATACAGTAAAGTACCACATATACAGTAAATTACTACAAATACAGTAAATTTATACATATACAGTAAATTACTACATATACAGTAAATTACTACATATACAGTAAAGTACCACATATACAGTAAACTACCACATATTCAGTAAAGTACCACATATACAGTAAACTACCACATATACAATAAACTACCACATGTTCAGTAAACTACCACATATACCGATATTACTAATGAGTGTATAAACACCCAATTATCGTATAATCATTACATGTCTTTAACACCAGCCGTTCGTAGTGAACATCATATTTATATATATATATATATATATATATATATACATGTATATATATATATATATATATATATATATATATTGTTTGAAAGGGTGCCGTACAAACTCTGCCTGTCCTAGCGAAAACTTTTTAATAACGCTCTTACGGCGCCCCTACCCAGTGTGGCGCCCCTGTGCGGTCGCAGCTTTCCTACGCTTATGCTCTGTCCATTACTTGCTATTCTTGGGGGGGAGGGGCGCACAGGGTCCCACAATAGGCTGGCTACGGGCTGTGCTAGGCCGTTACAATAGTGCGCCTTGGGATTTCTTCTACGGTAGTCTTACATTACTTGCTGTTATTTCATTTTGTTTTATTTAGACGAGCGAGCATCGGCAATCCCGTGTTACACCCAGCGGTTACGATGATTAATTACAAGAATAGGATACGTCATCCGTATTACTAAAATTACGTGTGTTTGTGTGTGTGTGTGTGTGTTTTCCCCCTCTCAGCAAAACGTGTTACTCTTAAGTATTGCTTTACGTGTTAATTGACGTGTTACTTTGAAATCGGCGGCACACGGAGGTAAATTTATTGGCATACTTTACTTTTTGTATAAATAACGGATTCAAACTAAATCTTTTATATCAAAGATTATATTTATAGAGCATAATTGTTCCGTTTTTTTTAGTTACTATTGTTTGTTTTTTTTTAATTTTGGATTTGTTTTACTAAGAATGTTTACTTTTTTAATGAAGCCCATCCAGCGGATCCCCCCCCTCCCCCCTCCACGGGCACAAGTCAACATTCTGTAGTTCGGATATGTTGAACTTGCCTGGTATTCTATCAATGATGATGTCAAGATGTTTCTTTTACAACTCTCAGTGCTCCCTCCCTCCCTCCCCCCCCAACCCCCCCACGACAACGGGTCATCAACAAAATCCCCCCCACACATTCTTTCCCTTTATTATTAGACAACATTTCAATGCCTCTGTATAATCATTTTAAAAAGTGTTTGTATATTATTATTTTAATATTATGATTAGAATTTAGAATTATCGTTACTGAAACATGGCAAAAAAAATAATAATAATATGAGCTTTCTTATTACAGGAAGATCGGTTTATTTTCTACTTAAAATCCACGTTTTGAACCATGATAACAAAACAACGTAACTGCATAATGTGTCGGAACGTTACCGTCCATAGTGTAATAAGCGCGACACCACTGGCCTATATATACATAAAAAAATAATACAACCTACACAGCACATTAAAAGTATATTGCAGGCACTGTTTGAAACAGGAAGCATTTGTAAGGATGAAGACACACATTTACGCTTGTGTGTGTGTGTGTGTGTGTGTGTGTGTGTGTGTGTGTGTGTTTCCCACCCCCCCCCCCCCACCTCTCGGGGATTTTTTTTTAATATGTATTTTAGACTAAGTTCGGTCTAAAGTAAAAAGAGTTTCATACCGAGTAGCATTATTACTTGTGTCGGAGGAGGAGTGAGGGGGGGGGGTGAGGAGAGGAGAGGGAAAAAAAATAAGGTCATTTAATAATAGATTCCCACAGGTTGCTCTGCCCTGGCCTCAGGAAACCGTTAAGACAAACCGTACTTAAAACTTCAAGCTTGGGTTAGTCGTCCTGCAACAGACAGACCGACCGACCGACCGACTATGACTCTAGTAGCGCTATATAAACAGACAGACAGACAGACAGACAGACCGACCGACCGACCGACTATGACTCTAGTAGCGCTATATAAACAGACAGACAGACAGACAGACAGACCGACCGACCGACCGACTATGACTCTAGTAGCGCTATATAAACAGACAGACAGACAGACAGACCGACCGACCGACCGACTATGACTCTAGTAGCGCTATATAAACAGACAGAAGACAGACCGACCGACCGACTATGACTCTAGTAGCGCTATATAAACAGACAGACAGACAGACAGACAGACAGACCGACCGACCGACCGACTATGACTCTAGTAGCGCTATATAAACAGACAGACAGACAGACAGACCGACCGACCGACCGACTATGACTCTAGTAGCGCTATATAAACAGACAGACAGACAGACAGACAGACAGACCGACCGACCGACCGACTATGACTCTAGTAGCGCTATATAAACAGACAGACAGACAGACAGACCGACCGACCGACCGACTATGACTCTAGTAGCGCTATATAAACAGACAGACAGACAGACAGACCGACTATGACTCTAGTAGCGCTATATAAACAGACAGACAGACCGACCGACCGACCGACCGACCGACTATGACTCTAGTAGCGCTATATAAACAGACAGACAGACAGACAGACCGACTATGACTCTAGTAGCGCTATATAAACAGACAGACCGACTATGACTCTAGTAGCGCTATATAAACAGACAGACCGACTATGACTCTAGTAGCGCTATATAAACAGACAGACAGACAGACAGACTATGACGCTAGTAGCGCTATATAAACAGACATACAGACAGACAGACAGACTATGACTCTAGTAGCGCTATATAAACAGACAGACAGACAGACAGACAGACAGACTATGACTCTAGTAGCGCTATATAAACAGGCCCGGGCGATGCTTTTAGAAATGATTTTTTTTAAAAACATTTCTGTGGGGGGAGGGGGGGTGTCAAGTTATTGAGATACTAGGGCTAAACATAATGTGTTGTATTGACGATTTGTATGGAGTGTGTACATTTTATAATAGACTGTTATATATGTATATATATATATATGTATTATATATGTATTATATATATATATATAAATATATATAGGGCAATATATAAATGTGTGCGTGTGTTATATGTCGTTTTTTTTTGTTGTTGTTTTTTAAGTGTGTGTGTGTTTGTGTGTGTATGTGTGTGTTTTTTTTGCATGGATGAGAGCGTAGGATAATAACTGAGACTGGCTTATTGAAATGTTGTGTGTGTGCGTGCGTGCGTGCGTGTGCGTGTTGGTTGGTGGGTGGGCGAGGGGATGTTTGGAGGGATGTATGTTCGTATGTAGGTGTTTCTGTTGTTTGTACTTATGTATTTATGTATGTCCGTATGTATGTATGCGTGTATGTTTGTATGTAGGTGTTTCCGTTTGCAATTTATTTATGTACGCATGTATGTATGTGTGTATTTATGAATGATTAGCCAATCACATCATTATTCAACCAGCGCTGTACTCGTGCACACATGACATCTGTATATGACACCTGGTTGTCATTTTGATAAAGTTCATTGACAAAAATTAACCCCTCCCCCCGTCCACACGACTCGTGAGTTTTAATTAATGTACTCACCAACTGTCATTACTCATTCATTTAACGCTTCCCACAATAACAATCTACGCATTATTCCTCAGATGACATGCCGAGCGGGGATTTTATGACATTCACACATGACATCTAGATCAAATAAAAAAATATAGAAACAAAAAAGACTAAAATAACAGCAACAACCAATTTTTGGACCCTTTGAAAATTTCGATCGCTCTACAAAATTCTAAAATAAATAGAATTTAAAAAAAAAATATTGAGGATCACATTTTTATGTTTTAACTTTCCGGTGAACTCGACACCTGAATCTTTCATTCTTTCTTACTTTCTTACCCACCTCGTCCTTCCTTCGATTCACCACCCCCCATCCCCTTTTTTCACCTGTTTTTTTTTTGTTTGTCTTGTTTTATTTTTCTTTAACACCCCCGCATTGTAAATGTTGTGACAGCTAAACATGTAACAGGTATCTCAGTCTCTCTCTCTCTCTCTCTCTCTCTCTCTCTCTCTCTCTCTCTCTCTCTGTGTATATATATATATATATGTATATATATATGTATATATATATATATATATCCTAATATATAATTGATGTCTTTGCGTTCAGATCAGTCATTATACATGGCCAGACTTGTAACAGCTTAGCCCCCCCCCTAAATGGGCCCCCTTCAAGTGGTGATAAAATGGGATCCTCGGGAGAAGGGGGGCCTTGGTGGTACTTTTGTCTAGGGCCCCCGACACAATTTTGGGTGACACTGCCTGCGGCCCATAAAGTACAGAAGAACTGGTCTTCGTACGTTTACGTAAAGGGGGTGGGGGTGGAGGAATGAAGGGGGTGGGGAGGGGCTTATTCGAACACTTTCTTCTGATCAGACCCGAATGAGCAAATTTTTATTCACACGCTGACAGTCAGATGGTATAGTTGCATAGCCAAATCTGTCTTTCTAATTGTTATATAAAATGACTTGTTCGTCATCGGGATATTGTTATATAAAATGACTTGTTCGTCATCGTGATATTGTTATATGAAATGACTCGTTCGTCCTGGGGATATTGTTATTTGAAATGACTCGTTCGTCCTGGGGATATTGTTATATGAAATGACTTGTTCGTCCTCGGGATATTGTTATATGAAATGACTCGTTTGTATAACAATAAGCGATCAACCTGTCACTCTAACGGTGAGCTCCCGTTACACTTTGATCATTCAGTAATATATGTACGGTATATCCTTTATTTTGTTTTTAAACAATTGACTTACTAAAAATAAAAAAAAATGTTGACGAGATAAATAAAAAACTTTGAAACATTTTTTTTTTTAATGAGACAAAACATTTTTTTTTTTAAAAGTCGTTTAAATCTTTTTTTATGTTTTTGATGCTTCACTTCTTTAAACTGTTTATTGATTTTAATTTTGGCGATCTATTTTATTGATCTACTTGTATTGATGCCCGGACGTATCAAATACATCAACATGCTTCGTGGTCAGAGTCGGACTAGACGTTTGGCGCCCCGGTCGCGCCCCTTTCAGCTCCGACCTTGGAATGGCCCTTCCCCTCCCCCGTTAAATACCAACTTAAGTCTGGTCCACATGTATTTATTTCACCGTCTCTCTTTTAAAATAGCCCCCCCCCAACCTTTCTCCCCAGACGACCCTTTTATCCGCTCTCTGTTGGTGTGTCTACCTGCCCTACCTTAGGGCCCCCAAACATACTAACAATAGTAAAGTTGATTATTGCCTGCTTGAAATGTTGCCCCTTTTCTTTCTAAACTAGCCCCTTTTAATTATTTGTTCCGCTTTAAGCGAACGGACCATTTTTAAAGAATATTTTTCCGATACAAGTTTTATATATTCTGTGGACTTATTAAAAAATAAACACTGCCAGCCAGCAACGACTTAAAATAAAATATATAAATAAATATTAGTTGGTCTTGTGTGGTTGAAAAAAGAAAACGTTATTAGTTCAACTTTTTTTGAACAAGATTTTGGTATGTCTGGTGCATTAAATGGTTTATGTTGTGTTTCTCTGGAAAAAATTAAGAAAAACGTTGTTTTTTTTTTTAAACCGGTATTGGAATTCAAAATGATTGATTCTGTTCTAGAGAAATTATTTTTTGTTTAATTATTTTAAGATTTGACTTAAAACATGAGAAAATGAATAAAAATACTATTACTGATACTGAAATAAATGAATGAATTAAAAAGAAATGTTTCTGCAATGATTATTGAAAGTTTTGGCTGTGAAGTTGAATTACATGAATAAAATGCAGTGTGAGCCAACCATGTCTCTATATCTGTGATGTCACACAATAAATACTATATGAACCAACATTGTCTGTCTGTCTGTATATGCTGTCACACAATTCATACAATATGAACCAACATTGTCTGTATATCCGTGCTGTAAAACATCTTGCACCGTTTCATGTAGTGATGGTGTTCGAAACTTACCAGTAGAAATGGACATAGCCAGATTGACATATTATTTGATTGACTATTTCATAGATAAATCGATAAATTGGTAGAAAGGGATAGATATGTATATAGATAAATGATAAGACAGCCGACAGATAAATAGATAAATAAATAAATAGATTTATAAAAGGATAGTAGATGGATAGACAGATAGATATAGATAGATAGGTAGACAGACAGAAAGACAGACAGACAGACAGATAGTTACATGTATGGAAATATGGAGACTAGTGATCAACACACAAGTACACACACTTACAAAACAATAATAATACACTTTACAGTTACACTCATAAATGTCATTCTATTATCGTGTTATCATTAATGTCGTGTTATTATCATGGCATCATCAATATTAATAAGACTCGATCTGGCTATTTATAGCAACATTACTTTACCTTAATAGTTGTTTCGTTCAAATCTCACTGTATATATATATAACATGTTGGTATGACAGACAGTACATATATAACAAGTTGGTATGACATGTTCCTCGCTAAGTGATGCGAGTGATAATCATTAACCACTAAGACATTTGACGCATTTGGTAATAATAATAATAATAATAATAATAACAGCTACATAATCAATCACAGAGTCACTTGTGGCCTTACCAACTGACCTGTTGCTAGCGACCTATAATTAGAAAACATAAAATGGGACACAGTCGTGAAAACAAGGAAAGATTTACCCACCGAATTGTAAATATGTTAATTCTATGTGTGCATGAGCATGTCATTAATGCATACATCATTAATATACTCCAATAATAGCTGACATTGGGTAATGTAACTCATGTAATAATAACATAAAAAAAGATCTTTATGTTAATAGAGCTATGAAAGTGATAGATGTAATCACGCAGCAATAGATGTAATCACGCAGCAATAGATGTAATCACGCAGCAATAGATGTAATCACGTAAAAATAGATGTAATCACGTAGTAATAGATGTAATCACGTAGTAATAGATGTAATCACGTAGCAATAGATGTAAACACGTAGCAATAGATTGAACCTTAATTAAAACAACAACAACCAATTTACTAAAATGCCGTTAAGATTTAAATAAAATTGACAGTTACTAATTAACACAACTACCAATAAGCAAAGAAGCTGAATTAAGAATTAATGTCAATCAGCAATGAATCCAAACAGCAAAATATTCACTTACGGTTGATATTTAAAAAGTTGCAATTCAATCGTAACATTCACTTGACACTTTGATAATAATGACATTAATAAACGCACGTAGAAACAATGGTGGATCCAACTTAAAACCATTAAACATGCTGCAGCCTCCATAATTTTAAAAACGGATCGCGCATATCATATTCTTTTTAATATGCAGATATAGCAGACGACATTGATAGCGGATGCAGAAATAAATTGCAAATGGCTGCCTTTACGAAGCAGCGGCCCACACAATGACCCGATGGCTTTGCTTACCCATACTCTGACGTAATTCCGCATTTAATGAATGCAAAAAAAAAATAATAAATTATTAATATGCTACATAAATTTTTGGGGACGCGGTTGATTTGTTGGTAGAGCCCTCGACTGCTAACCGAAATGTCTCGAGATCGCACATACTGATCTTTTCATGTTATTATTACATAACCAAAAAATGTCAGCTATTATTATTGAGTGTATTAATGTTAATAAATTGTTATTCGACTTACCTTTACTGTAATACGGATGACACCAAAGTCACGTAATTCAATGTCATGTTTTCAACAGCCGTTTCACATCATGAACATTTTCATGCAATATCAACCGGTTATTATCATAACGTAATAATAATAATAATAATAATAATAATAATTCACACCAACGTAAAATGCCGCGCAATATCAAATGTTTCACGGCATTTAACGCCATTTGCAATAATGGCACATTCGCAAAACAATAAATAAATAAATAAAAAATTGCAATATCATGTAATATCAACACTGATGCACAGAATTTAATATCACGAACTAACACCATGTTTCGCGGGAATGCAATATGTAATAACAAGTGATTCACCGGAACGTAACACCGTATAATGACAAAGACCCCCCCAGCCCGACCCCCACCCACAACATCCACCATTTGCCCAGTAATCTATACTAAACAATACATTACATCACCCCCACCCATCTCCATCCCCCCACAGATAATATTGGCATCTCATTATTATAATGATAACCCGCGCAATGAATTTCATCTTGCAACAAATGAATGTTTAGTTCACGTTTCATCAGCCATATTTTTTAGTTTTTTTTTTGCTTTTGGTTTGTTTCGTTTTTTTTATATTTTTATTCCGCGTTTTAATGGGGAATTTTTTTTTTCAAGTTAATTAACATTGTTGAAAAAGATATCTAATTAACACACACACACACACTCTCTCATGCAGAGATCAAATCACACACACACACACACACACACACACACTAACATACATACCCACAGTGCTGTTATCAGGCCCGGCGTTAAAAGTCCGGAGGCCCGATATGGAAGAATTAAGACTGGCCACATGTTTCCCCGTTTAAACTGACCCATGGTCAGTGCCTATATATATAACGATGGTCGCCGAATTCATTTTTCGGAGGCCGCATGTGACTTTATTTTCTTGTTTTTAAATCGGCTACCAAAGAGTCGATTAACAATAAATATAAAAAAAAAATATTTTACTGACTAGCTGTACCCTGCAAAATCTTTGCATAGAGTTATATCCCCCTTAGGCTAGATTGGTAGGCTGGGTTATTTTTTTTTGTTTCGGGCAGATCCGATTTTTTTTCATGAATGTATTTTAAACTGGAAGACTGTTGTATTATTTCTTTACTTTCGATTTAACGCAGAGCCCAAAAAAAAAATCGCTTTTATTATGTTAAGATTTCTTACGTTATTAAATCTTGATAAACTGACTATGACGCCGCGCTTCAAATTATATACTAAAAATTAAAAAAAAAACAACAATAACAACAACAACAAACAAACAAAAACTGGAATACGGCTCTTATCAACATCATTTGAGAACACCTGGTATTTGTGTGAAGTGTCTGTCCGGATGAGACGAAATCTCTCAAAATGCCATAAAACCACTAATGGGACTGGTTTTTGTTTTATGGGTGCCATTCTTTCATACCCACCAGAGCCCGATAGTGCAACGGCCACGGAGGAGACACCGTGTTGTACTGGCTGCACAATCCAATATAACAGACGTGGCTTAAGGCAGATACTAAATAAAGCTGTGTTGACTTGAGGGACTTTTCACAAACTTTCAACAGGACCTGAAGGAATTTCCTCGCTTCTCACCGAGGATCGAACCGGGGACTCCCAGGTCGACAGTCGAGGGCTCTACAATGCTCGGCTTTCCGTCTCATGAATAGTTAAAAAAGGGAAATAATAATAATTTTTTTTTAAAGTTTTGAGAGGCAACTGGTCGTTGGGAACATTACTGTCCAGTTTTTATCCCACCAGCACGTGCCCAGTGACGCGTCAGTGACTTAATATAGCTCGATAGTACACATTATAATTCAGTCACAGTTGTACTCTGTTATAATCAATAGGTTATAGTTCTGATTTAGTCACAGTTGTACTCTGTTATAATCAATAGGTTATAGTTCTAATTTAGTCACAGTTGTACTTTGTTATAATCAATAGGTAATAGTTTTAATTTAGTCACAGTTGTACTTTGTTATAATCAATTAGTAATAGTTCTAATTTAGTCACAGTTGTACTTTGTTAAAGACAACATGGAATATTTCTAGTTTGCCGTAATAGAAAAAGTTTAAATAATAATTTATTGATATGATATGACATTTTTAGTTCTCTTTTTTAATCCTCTTATTTTCATTTCTTATTTCTCTAATAGCTGTTAATATTCTCTGTCAACCTATGTCAATTAACAGTGGGGTATAGCGAGTACTGCAAAGGGCGTCGAAACTTAAAGTGGCGCCGACAGTAAATGTTGTTTGCACTTTTCAGAAAGCCGGTTCAAAAGTCCCACAAGTCCACCCTGTTTTTAACGGGTCCCTGACTTTAAATTGGGGAAGTAAAGGCTGCTGGGCGTTGTGTTGACCGCCCAATCCGTTTATATGCCGAGGTCACAGAAACAGATAAATTCTTCGCTTTATCCGCCCCCATGGCCCCTTCAAGGCAAAGGGAACTTTACTTTTTTTATGTTGGTATAAAGTGTAGTCATTAGTTTTAAAATAAATTTATCTATCTATCCAGGCCCGTAGCGTGCAAGGGGGGGGGCAGGAGGGCCGATCCCCTGCGTTTTGTCTGGCCCCCTCTGCTTATTTGTTCTACTTAGTAAAATGTATTACTTGCCCCCCCCCCCCCGCTATTGCCTGGCCTCTGCTGTAGAATTTTCACGCTACGGGGCTGTATCTATCTATCTATCTATCTATCTATCTATCTATCTATCTATCTATCTATCTATCTATCTATCTATCTATCTATCTATCTATCTATCTATCTATCTATCTATCTATCTGTCTGTCTGTCTGTCTGTCTGTCTGTCTGTCTGTCTGTCCGTCCGTCCGTCCGTCCGTCTCTCTGTCTGTCTGTCTATATATATATATATATATATATATATATATATATATATATATATTCATATTTGAAGTACTAATCTAGTTCACATCATTATATTCCCGTGGCTTTAGTGTTCATATTTCTTTCGTTAAGAATTGACTTCTAATTAGAATCAGATTCACCATTTTTATAAACAGTATACACAAAATACTTGTGTAAAAACAAAAAAAAATTCACTTTTTTTTAGCGAATGAATTTAAAAATAAATAATAATAAAACCGATAAAACAAACCAAGAATATAGCTCGGTATAATTTTGTAATTCTATAACTTGAAAAGCGTCATAGTTATTGGTTTATTTTTTATGTTTACTGAAACAAGAAAAAAATAACGTGGTATTATTGTTACTTACAAGTGACATTTTAACTAAGGATGTACACACACACACACATATATATATATATATATATATATATAATTTTAATTGTTGATAAAGATTCACAGATAGACTATCACATCCTTTATTTTTCTTCCTTAGTGGTCTATTTTTCTGTCTTGACTTCTGTCTTACTTTCTCTCTATCTCTTTCCTTTTTCTTTTCTTCTGTCTTACTTTCTTTCTATCTCTTTCCTTTTTCTTTTCTTCTGTCTTACGTTCTCTCTATCTCTTTCTTTTTTCTTTTCTTCTGTCTTACTTTCTCTCTATCTCTTTCTTTTTTCTTTTCTTCTGTCTTACTTTCTCTCTATCTCTTTCCTTTTTCTTTTCTTCTGTCTTACTTTCTCTCGATCTTTTTCCTTTTTCTTTTTTTTTTCTTCTGTCTTACTTTATCTCTATCTCTTTCCTTTTTCTTTTCTTCTGTCTTACTTTCTATCTCTTTCCTTTTTCTTTTCTTCAGTCTTACTTGCTCTCTATCTCTTTCCTTTTTCTTTTCTTCTCTTACTTTCTCTCTATCTCTTTCCTTTTTCTTTTCTTCTGTCTTACTTTCTCTCGATATCTTTCCTTTTTCTTTTCTTCTGTCTTACTTTCTCTCGATCTCTTTCCTTTTTCTTTTCTTCTGTCTTACTTTCTATCTCTTCTTTTTCCTTTCCTCAGTCTTACTTTCTCTCTATCTCTTTCCTTTTTCTTTTCTTCTCTTACTTTCTCTCTATCTCTTTCCTTTTTCTTTTCTTCTGTCTTACTTTCTCTCTATCTCTTTCCTTTTTCATTTATTCTGTCTTACTTTCTCTCGATCTCTTTCCTTTTTCTTTTCTTCTCTTACTTTCTCTCTATCTCTTTCCTTTTTCTTTTCTTCTGTCTTTCTTTCTATCTCTTTCCATCTCTTTCCTTTTTCTTTTCTTCTGTCTTACTTTCTCTCTAACTCTTTCTTTTTTCTTTTCATTTTTTCTTTAAGAGTGTTTTTTCTTGCCTCAACGTGGGAGTTTAATTTTTTTGCCTTTACTTAGCGCATGTTTTTATTTGAGTTTTAATCTGCACATATTCAACGTGAGTAGAGTCATGGCAGAATCAAAGGGGTGGTCAGTGTTTCGATTGAGTCTGTGTTACGTGGTAGGAAGGACAATAGCAAATCCTTGCCACGAACAGGTCGTTGTCTTTGGAGTATGAGAGAGTTTTATGCCAGTGGTCTGATGACAATTTTTGTATTTCACGGCTCACGTTCAGTCTCCGCCCGGCCGGTGAAATATGGCGTTTCCACCTCAACCAAAGCAGTCGGCAACCTCCGAACGCTACTGTCTATTGATTTGAGGCACCCATATCGCCCCCAGTTAGGGCCGCATCATCCACCAATCTCCTTTTCGTTACTACTCCCACCCCCCCCCCCACCACACCCAGTATCCCGTAATGCCTTGATGCGAATAACATTTAGTCGGGCAGTTTGAATCATCAATCTTCATTTATTCTTTATTGCCCCTCCCCCCGCACCATCAATACTACTCCCTCTTGGACTGAGTACCTGGGCGGCCCCCTGGAGGATTAACCTTCTTAAGGGTGCACGCCCTTGCCATAATATGTCTCCCCCTCCCTCCTCCCATCTACTTGTTATGTCTTTTTTTTTTAAATGGTATAATACATAATTTATAAAACTGTATACATAATTCCTCTTCAGTTATGACAATATCAAAGAAATAATTATAAAATAAGCGAATAAAGTTAAAACAAATATTTCCTCATTCACCTCCCATATGAAGACGATATATTGGGAAAGGTGGCACTTGTGGTACACCCACACAATCCCGTTATATGCCGAGGTTACTGAAACAGGTGAACACCAATGTTCCTTCTAAGCTGAGCGCGTGAGCGATCGCTCACACGAATTCAGAGCGTCGCTCATACTGCACGTACGATCGCTCACTCCGACGTACGACATCGCTTAAATCGCTCACAAATTTTGGCCTCAAACAAAATGTCGCTCAGAGACAAACATTTTTTAGCTCACTTCATACCACACACCTTAGAGGGAACATTGGTGAACACTACACTCTTTATCTGCCCCGATAAGCCCTGTGCGTATATTTATTAGATTTCCGTCCTATTGTGTATAACGACAGTAAATGTTTGATTCTGTTTAAGACTCTTAACAAACGTTAATCACGGCCGTCGCAAGGGTGGGGGGTGGGGGGCGGGGTCAACACACGTGCAGACGTTCTAAATACAAAAAAAAAAATAAGGGCATATTTTAACATTTCGGTTTTTTGTTAACATTTTCTTCATTTTATTCTCTTTCTCTCTGGCCAGACAGGTGAGGCGATCTATGACCAAACCATGTGGACTGTCATCGTTAGCTCAATGGTGAAGGAGTAAAATAAGTCAATAGAAAGATTATCTCTTCACTGCCCATAGGTAAGTAAACTAATACTCTTCCCTCCTCCCCCTACCCCCCTCCTCCACCAGGACCAGCCCCAGTCCAGAAAAATGGAACTTTAATTGTGCGCTGAGTGTCCGAGAGAATGAACACGTTTTGAAACAGCGAAAATGTAAGGATTGTATTCAAAAGCTGTTCTTTTGTGTGTGTGTGTGTGTGCGTGCGTGTTGCATGTTTGTGGAAGGAGGTTATGCCTGAGCTTTGATATGTCACATGTCATCGACGCCATCTGTTGTAGCTAGACGTTTTACATTTTGAAGACACTTGTGTGTTTGTGTGTGTGTGTGTGTTAGCGCCATGCTTTATTAAATGAGGAACAGCTTTTGAAATTGATTTCTTAAGTCGACACGTGTCATATGACACGTCGCAGGATGGTGTAGGCATCTTTCTGATTCGTCTTAGATGTCAAGCAGGAGTCTAAATATTTGAAAATGTCATGTGTCATTTGGTCAACATAACCCCCTACTGCAGTCGTAGATGTCAAGTGGAGGGGGTAGATCTGTTTAAAAAAAACGTGACGTTTGCTATATGACATCGGCTACAAATTTCAGTTGATGTAGATGTCATATGTCATCTGTCATTGAAAGAACGTAAAAACACGTTATTGAAAAGACTTAGCCTCTCTCTCGCCGCGCGTCACGTGTGACGGAATGGCAGCCATATTACATCTGTACAAATGTCACACGTGGGACGGGAGATGCAATCAGCAGTGTCATATGTCATGTGTTTGTGTGTGTGCATGTCATTGTACGCGTATTTAGTTGAGCGTAGGTGATGTTTTTCTGTTTTTTGATATATTTGGTTTAACTTACGATATATTGGTAGAATCATTCCGGCAAATATAAAGACATATAGGTTTAAAATTGGACACATATGTATAAATATATTGGTGGAAAATTTCGCCATATATATATATATATATATATATATATATATATATATATATATATATTATATATATATATATATATATATATATATATATATACTTATAAGACACATTTGTCTGTCTGTCTGTCTATTCCTGTCTGTCTGTCTGTTCCCTTATAACTCAAGATCCAGACAAACAAATAACGTGAAATTTGTTACACATACACATAATTACATGGGGAAGGTTATAGGACAGGTTTCGTTTCATCTCGATGGGTAGTTTAATTGTAATTAATTTTTTTTTATTTTAGTATTTTACTATATTAAAGTAATCTCGACTGGCGCCATAAATAAAATTCCTCTGTGACGTCATTTCCCGATGATCGAATAGAACTTGCGCGCTGGTGCTGTATTGCCTTTGTGATGCGAAGAATTGTTGATGTTTTTTCATGCTCTCTGATTTGTACAGTTTGAGGAAGGTAAATGAATGAAGAAGGATTTTAGAAGTGTGAAGCCATAATAATAAGTATATATATATATATATATATATATATATATATATATATATATATAGAGAGAGAGAGAGAGAGAGAGAGAGAGAGAGGGAGAGAGGGGGCGGAGGGGAGAGAGAAATAAAGAGAGAGAGAGAGAGGGGCAGGGGAGAGAGAGGAAAGGAGTGTAGGAGGGAGGGAGGGGAAGAGGAGAGGAGGGGGGGGATGGACAGGGCGGAGAAAAGGGAGAGGGGAGATGGGAGAGGGAGCAGGGGGAGAGGGAGGGAGAGGGGGGAGGGAGGGAGAGAGAGGGTGGGAGAGAGGGAGGGAGAGAGATAAAGAGTGATGGGGGCAGGGAGGGAGAGAGAGGGAATGAGGGAGGGAGGAAGGGGGAGAGAGGGGGAGGGAGAGAGAGAGGTGGAAAAGGGGGAGGGAGGGAGAAATGAGGGAGAGAGGGGGGTTAGGGAGGGAGAGTGAGGGGAGGGAAGGAGAGAGGGAGAGGATGGGAGAAAATGGGAGGTAGAGATAAAGAGAAAGAGGGGGCAGGGAGGGAGAGAGGGGGAGGAGGAGGGAAGAGGATGAGACGGGGGGAGAGAAGGAGGGGAGAGGGAGAGAGGGAGATGGGAGAGAGGGAGGGAGGAGGAAGGGGAGGGAGGGAAAGGGAGAGAGGGGGAGGGAGAGAGAGAGAGGAAGGTAGACAGGGGGTAGGGAGAAAACAGAAGGTAAACAGAAAACCTTATTTTAAACCCGGGCAAAGCAGGGTACTTGCAACTAGTATATATATATATATATATATATATATATATATATATATATATATATATATATAGGTGGAAATTTTGACACATATTCTAAAACCTGCAGCATACAAGGAGGAAGTCTATATATTCAATACAGGTCATCGGATATGGGTATATTCAGAAAACTGGGGGAGGGGGGCTGTGGGGAGGGGGGGTGAGTTGATCAGTAGATTTTTTTGCATTCAATCAAATTTGTTTTAATTTATTATGGTCATTCTGACGAAATTGTACAAATGTAAAACCCCCACATACGAGATGTAAGCGGATTAATATTACAGCGAAACATAAAAAAATTGGTTGACAAGAACTGAATTGGGGGTGGGGTTGCAACTATATATATAATAATAATTACATATATATATATATATGTATATTAAACGGTGTATTATTATTAATTTTTATTGTCGGTTACTGGATATTAAAATAACTAAATAAATATTTGCTTTCTGGCGTTATGTAAAACACGGCCAAACTTGTGAACATTTTGAATTTTTATCAACTTATTACTTTTTTAGTTTTACGTCTGTCTGTCTGTCTGTCTGTCTGTCTGTCAATCTATTAGCCAATCATATAATTTATATAAATAATGTGTGCGTGCACTGCTTAGAGGGAAAAGCTGAAACAATAACACACACACACACAACGTACACACACTCACACATACACATACACACGCACACACACACACATATATTTACATACATACCTTTTAGCTGTACTTTTTAATTATTAAAAATTCAACCGTATCATACGCCCAAACCGATAGAAACATTTTTTAAAAACCGTTAATTTTGTTTTAATCCAAAACGAATGTATGTTATGATATTGAATTACAACCTGGAAACCAGATATTATTATTTGTTATTTCTCTTTAAAAAAAATGTCCCCCCCACGAGTTTTAGATATTGGATAAAGAAATAACATCGTTTGAAAAATTGGAAATGGAAACCCACCACCTTCTCTCCCCTTTTTGATATTTTCGTCTGCTGCGCATGCGCGCTCGACTTTCAATTTTCCTGACATAATTTCGCTAATTAACAATGGGTAATTTGAGTTAATTTTCTAAAAATACAATCAATTGAAAAAAATTGTCAGCGTGTGTCGCATGTTCAAACCCCCCGTAGTACCCGGCTGTCGTATTGAAGAAGGCTCTGAAGGTTTGAGACCCCCGTGTTGCCTTAATGTCCCTTGCACCCATCCACATGTTCATATAATTAGAATATTTCTTCATCTACCTCGCAACGCCAGGTATTACAATTAATAAACCCTGGGTGGGGTGGGGGGGGGTGGAGGGGGAAATCGAATGTTTCTATCAATAAAAATTATAATATTTAAACAAGGAAAGAAATTTTAGCGCCGATTCATTAACAAATAAATTTGCGCTAATTTTTTTTTTTTAAAATTGTCAAACCCGTTCCCTTCAGTGTCTCGATTGTGTCCTCCGGCCCTGGGTAACTTAATGCCGACCCTGATTTTGACACACACACACACACACAATATATATATATATATGATGACACCACCGGGTTAGATCAAGGGGGGAGCAACATAAGTAATACAACGAAATGAATACCTTCCCTTGTTTGTTCGAAAACACACGAGGCTAACCCGAGGGTTGGAGCGAGTTTAAGATTTCCGTTGAAAGTCGAGTCCAACGAAGAAGAAAAAAAAAAAGTAGACGATGGGGAAAGACAAAGACACGTGTGTGTGTGTTTGAGGGATTGTGTGGGGGGGGGGAATACTTTTGGACGGTTTTAACTTAGTCAATTTAAACAAAACAAAAACCCAACAAACAAACAACTAAAACAACAACAACAACAGAGACTGTGTTCGACAATGTAAGGCTAAAGTTGAACGGTTCGATGTTTTCTCTAACTATTGCCCATATGACCTTTTTGTTTGTTTTGTTTGTTTCGAAATCATAAGAAAACTAATTGCTTTTTAACTAAACTATCTAATAAAATAATAGCGATTTGGGTTCTGCGTTAAATCGAAAGTAAAGAATTAATACAACAGTATTTCAGTTTAAAACACAATCATGAAAAAAAAATCGGATCTGCCCGAAACCAAAAATAACCTAGCCTGCCGATCAAGCCTGAGGGGATATAACTCCATGCAAAGGTTTTGCAGGGTACAGCTAGTAAATAAATAGTACCGATCTTATTAGCGCTGCCCCCCCCTCCCCCCCTTTTTTTATCAAAAGTTTGTCTATTGAAATATCCACCAAAGAAAACACTAACCGTTTGGGCGCTTCCACCGGGCAACTGCCGGAGTTTTCGGCACCCGACGATGATTGATACTCCATTATCTTAGCTTGCGCCCTGTTCCTTCTCGAGCCGGCTTAACACAATGGCAAGCCTTAGCACTTTAACAGTGACCATACCCCTTCACAAATATAAGAGGCCAATTTCTAGGATACCATTTATATTTAATTCAATTGAATGTTTTTCACCCGAGGGCCCATTATGAGTTCCCCACCCCCTCCTCTCCCCCAAAGGCTGCATCAACACAGCTTTAGCTATTGCGCATGAAGTTTGGAGAAACATATCTTTGATTCAAAGGAAGATAACGAACTCAATATTCTTCAAGTTGTCTACAGTGCGCACGTAAAATGATTGTTTCCTCGATGCGCACTGTGTTCATAACTAACCGTTCATTAGGTGAGCACAAAAAGACATGTCTCTAGAATAATGACGCAATACTGAGTGGTCCAGTGGTCCAGAAATCTTGCAAACTTTTTAACTCATTGCAATTCGTGCGGTTGCCAAGTTTTACCTCACATTTCATTTTTTTTTTTATTTATTAAAGTCTGTCGAGTATTCATTACTTCTGAAAAGTTGTAGTGTTTCCCCGTTGTAAGGTACTTTACCCAATTCGTGACACCCCCCCGCCCAAACTCCCGGGGGAGGGTTTGTTCACGTCGTTAACTTTCCCCTATCGCACAGGTCACATCTACGCCAAATTTTCTCATTGTAGTGAAAGCATATCACGTGATTTTGGCACATTTTTTTATATATATATATATATATATATATATATATATATATATATATATACATATATATATATATATATATATATATATATATATATATATAAATTACAGACAATCACCCTTTCTAATTGATTAATACACCTGTGTATTAACAAATTTAATACACAAATATAACAACAAATATAATATAATAACAAATTTAGCATTCTCATATTGAGCGTTACTTCTGTTATTTGTAAAAATCGAATTAGACGGTATCCGGGAACTGATTCACCACCCATTTATATGTTGAAAAGAATGATGATAAAACTGATTTCGGAACTAGAACTCATCGGAATGGGAAAGACTTTCAAGGAACGGATTTAGTCCGACCGACGAGTGTACAATAGTGTACATGTTTCATGTGCTGAACAATTTTTTTTTTTACATTTGGGGGGGGGGGGCTGGTTAAAGGAACATTTTGGGGGCCCTAGCCGAAAAAACAAAACAAACGTTGTCATGGTAGCCGCTTGCAAATCATGGGCCCCTATGGACCCATTGTCATCCAGGGCCCTCGTGATACCCCCCACCACCACCTCCCCATACGTTAAGTCACGTTTGACATTTTGATGGAACGGTACAATACAATTCTCAAAAGTCCCCCCCCCACACACACACCTTTAACAGGATTATCCGTTAAGTTTGCAGCTTCTTTGTTTTTTTTTTATATAGACTATTAACGGATTAGGGTCAATTCCCCAGACGCGTGACTTGATTGATGTTTTATATGTGTCAGTGATTCACGAATCGACCCGTCGATTCACTGACAGACCACATGTGTGTGCGTAGCTTCCATATTTGTGTAATCCGAGCATACTTTAAACATAAAGTAGTAAGTAGGTTACATTTTTTGTCGCCCAGTTGAGAAAGTATGTCGCCTAGTTCAACGCTCGTCATTCAGACGACAACGGGCGACAACTAAGATCATTTAATTACAACTTTCATGCGTTTTTTTTCTTCTAACTCAATGCTTGCCAACTTTTTCTTTTTTTAAAATGTCGATCAATCCAAATTTCTATGTAAAGTATGTAAATTATCCTAGTAAATTAGTAATAATATCAATATAGAGGATGTATTACTTCACAATATGGGTAGGATTATTTTTTTTTTACCCTTAACCGATGTGGCCGTTTGGGGGGGGAATGCATGGACACATCAACAGATGGACACATCAACAGATGGACACATCAGCAGATGGACACATCAGCAGATGGACACATCAACAGATGGACACATCAACAGATGGACACATCAGATGGACACATCAGCAGATGGACACATCAACAGATGGACACATCAACAGATGGACACATCAGCAGATGGACACATCAGCAGATGGACACATCAACAGACAATATATTTATTAGACACATCAACAGATGGACACATCAACAGACAATATATTTGTTGGACACATTAACAGATGGACACATCAGCAGATGGACACATCAACAGACAATATATTTGTTGGACACATCAACAGATGGACACATCAACAGACAATATATTTGTTGGACACATCAACAGATGGACACATCAACAGACAATATATTTGTTGGACACATCAACAGATGGACACATCAGCAGATGGACACATCAACAGACAATATATTTGTTGGACACATCAACAGATGGACACATCAGCAGATGGACACATCAACAGACAATATATTTTGTTGTGCTTTCTGTGGACTTACAGACTTGTTGGCGCCCACCTCCTCTCCAATCAAACTGCGAATATTTCACTAGCGAGTTCACTTGTCGGCTTCGCTATCCAGTGGTCGCAGTGGGTGTGTGGATATAAGTCTCTTTTAAAACACAAAAAAAAAACGTGTACATTCGTTCTATAATTGTACCGGGCACAATATAAACCCTCGACAATAACAAGAAACAGTGCGAAAAAAAAATATAGTAACATACACAATCGCACACTCACACACACACACACACACACACACACAACACAAACATCTAGCCCTCGTTTCGTCCTCCCGTTATTGATCCCATTTGGACTATAGTACCGGTGACTAGCGGTGGTCGGTGTACGTGTGGTGTCATGTGTGATGCGGCACGGGGAAGGGTAGTGTGGGGGGGGGGGAAAGGCTGTGATTACCTTCTATAGTGTGTGTGTTTGTGTGTGTGTTTACATGCGCATGAGGTCATTGAACTGTGTCTCGGTTCCCAGGTCGTTAATTTAGTCGTCCTGCGCATGTCACTTAATCGACTACTGTACTCACCCTTAATCTCCCGTCGCTGTGCATGTCACTTAATCGACTACTGTACTAACCCTTAATCTCCTATCGCTGTGCATGTCACTTAATCGACTACTGTACTAACCCTTAATCATCCTATCGCTGTGCATGTCACTTAATCGACTACTGTACTAACCCTTAATCTCCTATCGCTGTGGATGTCACTTAATCGACTACTGTACTAACCCTTAATCTCCTATCGCTGTGGATGTCACTTAATCGACTACTGTACTGACCCTTAATCATCCTATCGCTGTGCATGTCACTTAATCGACTACTGTGCTAACCCTTAATCTCCTATCGCTGTGCATGCGCCCTGTAATACATGGATGGGTGCCGCCAGCTCACCCCCGGGACAATCTACGTCAGCTGGGGCCCCACCTGATGATCCATACCCACCCAACCATCACTGGGCTAAGTCATTTGATTGCAAATTACTTCACCCGGCGGGGCACCTAATGCTGGGGACCCCCCACCCCGACCCCCACACCCCCTTGAGAGCATTAATGTAAGATGAGTCCAGGAACTGTAACGGACTACAGGAATGTGCGTTCGAAACCTTTTAATCTGTCCGTTGACCGATTTCTGCCTTTCATTGTAAAACAGACAACTCATGATATGTCTTGTGTGTGTCTACGTGTTTGAACTGTATCTATGTATTCGTGCGTGTGTGTGTATATATCTATCTGTGTTTGTGTGTAATCCTATTAAACACGTAGAATACCATCACTCACAGTGTATCCTAACGATATGAGAACAAAGCTGGTTTATTTTTCTTAAAACCATCGAACTTCACGAGTACGGTTCCCCCTATCATCGTCTGATCTGACGGGTGAGGGTGAAAAATAAAACCCTTTTTACCGGTAGATGTGACGAGATTGACAGCAACTCGGCCACACATTTAACCCAGCTTATTATTTTATTTATTTTTTTACTCTTTTTTTTGTTTGTTTATTTAAATAAATATACATGCACATAATGTTAATGCGCTGTTTAAAAATAAATACATAAATAAATCTGTAAAGGCGTAGAGTGTTGTTTTAGTATTGGTGATCAGTCGGTGGTGGACATTGGTCATTTAGAGAAGAAATCAGTGATTGTATCGAGGTTGGTGGTGGACATTGGTCATTTAGAGAAGAAATCAGTTACTGTATCGGAGTTGGTAGAGTGGACATTGGTCATTTAGAGAAGAAATCAGTTATTGTGTCGGAGTTGGTAGAGTGGACATTGGTCATTTAGAGAAGAAATTGGTTATTGTATCGGAGTTGGTCGTGGACATTGGTCATTTAGAGAAGAAATCAGTTACTGTATCGGGGTTGGTAGAGTGGACATTGGTCATTTAGAGAAGAAATCAGTTATTTTATCGGAGTTGGTGGCGGACATTTGTTATTTATAGAACAAATCAGTTATTGTATCGGAGTCGGCATTTGTGTGTGTGTGTGAGCGCGCATTTTCCCGTTACTCTTAAGTAAGGAAGTAAAGTGGGTCTCAAACCTTTGTGCGGAATGTTAAGAAATAATCCCCCCCCGAGGCCACCTTCCTTCCGTTGCGCACTTACTAAAAGTTACAAGGAGATCCATTCTCACGTGCTAGACAAACTACGAACCTCTCCCCCCCCCCCAAGTAAAAATACTACGACGGGTACTTTTACCTATGGTGGACCGCTGTTTGTGTGTAACAACGTGTTTTGTTTTCGTGGAAGTCACCATGCCCTGGTGAGTCGGCATACAAACACAACACATACAAACACACACACACACACACACACTTGCATGCACTCAGCCTCCGTCTTCACTACTTCCCTCTCCTCTTTACTCTCTCTCTATCTCTCTCTCTCTCATCTGACTTAATCTCCCGCTACTTAACAGGCTGTGGCTCGTTCTACCTGTGATCTCAAATCTATAGACCCGTGACCTGAACTTAAGTCTGTCCTCCCCCCTCCCCCCACTCTATGTGCACGTGTGTGTGTGTGTGTTTGTGTGTGTGTATGTTTGTCGACTACATTTTGGTGACATATGTTACATGCAATTGCAACACAGGGCAATATGTGTATATATATATAGAATGTATATTTACACATAAACCACATGCCCCTGCCATATTCTTTCTGTCAGTATTTGGTAAGGGGGGAGGGGAGAGAGAGAGAGAGAGAGAGAGAGAGAGAGAGAGATAAAAAGAGGTAGAAGAAGGTGAACAAGTATTACTAAATACAGTACTCGTAGAAAGGGTCCTGCCAGATATGTATGACGGTCCCTGGCCCCCTTTCGTACCTTTTTTTTTCTTCTTGCATCCCCTCCCAGGGCCGTAGCCATCTATTTTGGCGCCCTGTCCGAGTCACGTTTTAGGCGTCCGTCAACCCTAATCTGAGAAGTGTTAAAAAAAAAAAACATTTTTACAGATCTCTTTCGACGCCCCTGTCCTAGTACGGCGCCCTGTGCGGGCACACAACCCGCAGAGTAACCTTCATACCCACCCCCATTCCCCATTCCGTATAAGTGAAATTTAATTACATATATTAATTAATTGTCACGCGGGAGAGGGGTGACTATTCCGGCTCATATTCCGATACAAGGAGTGACAGAAAGTTGGGCGACGCAAGGGTTAGATCCGGCACTAAGAATGTCATGGCATCATCGTCTGGTTCCTCTACTGTTTTTTTAATGCACCTCCTTACATTCTGTTTCCCATTACAATTAATTCACACGTTTTTTTTTATGAACAAGTATTTATGAAGTTTTTTTTTGACACGGCGAACGAATAAATTGAACTGAAACTCGCGAATAATAACGGTTTTTGTTTTAAAAAAGAACAAAAAAATCAGGTCGGACACGATTGACCTCCACTGAGGTCACATGACCGCCAGCCTGCCAACCTTACGTGCCGTGCTGCCTTCTCCCCACTGTAACCAGCCTGCATGTTGTGTGACGCATGTGTAGTCGGCAGAAACTGGGTCACGATTACAAGGCTAAACCTCCCCGCTCTCCCTCTCTCTCTCTCTCTCTGTTCTCTATATGTCTCTCGCCTCTCTCTCTCTCTCCCTTTCTCGTGTGCTTTGTGCATGTTTTAATTGTACTCTCGTGTTTGATGGTAGTAAGGAACCACATGCATCGAAGCCGTTGGCGAGGGGTCAGGTGGGCGGGTGAAATTAATGGCGGGGATGGGGAGGGGGGCCGGTGGAGAGAGATGATGTTGGGGGGGGGCGAGTAGAAAGAAGGCGTCATGGCCACACAGGGCCATCTCCCGAGGGGCGATAACATTGTCGTCATTTCGGGGATGATATATATACATGTAGCTTGCGTATACATCTGTGTGTGCTAAAAGTAGGCGTGGCGGAAATTAATGAACGGACATGCGGGCTACAGTTGTCGTACTGACAATAACCAATGGTATTGAATGATAAATACAAACAACAAAAACAAAATAACAACAGCAACGATACAAAAAGTAATGCTAAACAGTACGGTTGTTATAAGTGCTAAATTGTATGTTGTTTTTTTTTTTATCATGTTAAGACAACAGGTATCGTATGGTGGTGGTGGTGGTGGTGGTGGTGGTAGTTTTTTTTTGGGGGGGGGGTGTTTCACTTTATCCGCAAGGCGGCGTTGTTGTTGTTTTTTTTTAATATGCTCGGTCATAGTACTCCGTGTTGGAAATAAAAAATAAATAAATAAATAATAATTTGCTTGATAACTGTCACGTCACTCCCCCCCCCCCACCAACACCACCCACCCCATCCGCCACTGACCAGGAGGATTCCCTCCCTTCCTTTACTAATTCTTGTCGACTGGTACACTTTACTCTTTTCTAGACACGGCCCTCTGGATCTTCCGGCCTTTCACACGAATTCCCGACCTTCCAATACACTATTCCCGGCCTTTCACACGAATGCCCGACCTTCCAATACACTATTCCCGGCCTTTCACACGAATTCCCGACCTTCCAATGCACTATTCCCGGTCTTTCACACGAATTCCCGACCTTCCAATACACAATTACCGGCCTTTCACACGAATTCCCGACCTTCCAATGCACAATTCCCGGCCTTTCACACGAATTTCCGACCTTCCAATACACAATTCCCGGCCTTCCACACGAATTCCCGACCTTCCAATACACAATGCCCGGCCTTTCACACGAATTCCCGACCTTGTAATACACGATTCCCGGCCTCCCAATACACCCGGCCTCCCAATACACCCGGCCTCCCAATACACCCGGGTTTTCAAGTTCTAGGATGGTTTTTTTTTTCACTTTCAGTGAGTTTATTTATTTGTTTGTTTATGTGTTTGTTTGTTTGTTTGCTTGTTCTCAAATGTTTGTTTGTTCAGGAACCGACCTTTCTGTAACACTGTCGATTAGGTTCAACATTGTGATGTATGTCTTCAAAGATATAACTTCTCGCATTGGAAAGGACACTTTTCAAAGAAAAAAATAACAAAAAAAAAAAAAAATTTATACAATTGACCTAAAATCAACTCTCTATTCAAAAACCATCCCGTAACCGTAACACAGATATTTTAAGAAACATTAAGTAAAGGAAGTAAATGAACACTGCCTGCCTCCCCCCCCCCCCACCCTCCCTATTCCTCGCGGACGACTTTGTTTTGAGGACCACTGATCCAGATGAACGCGAAGTCCAAACATGGATGAAATCCAAAAAAAAAAAATTTGAAAAAAAAATTAAAAAAGATAAGAAGGAGAAGAAACGCAACCAATATAAACAACTTCTTCCACAGACGTTTAAACTTTGTTGCAAAAAAGGGGGGGGGGGTGTGAGGTGGAAAAGGGGAAGTGGGAGATCAATATACGCCACGTAAACGCAAAAGTAATCTAGAGGCCTCTCTCGGCATCTATCCGGATGGATCTAATTAGCGCTGCGGCCTGCTCGCCGAGTACTTAGGTCCGGGGAGGGGGGGAGGGGGGAGAGAAAATTATAGCGAGGAAATTGCTGTGAAATTAAACTTAAGTCGGTAAACGATGACTTTTTGTCATTGCAGTTTGAACCGACTGTTGGAGGAATATAAATAGATGGGTGATGCGGGAAGATTGAAACCCCCCGGGGGGAGGGGCGGGGCGTTGGATGTGAAGAAGATGAAAGGGTGGGGAGAGGGGAGGAGATGGCTGTCCTTTGCGCTATAGCTTGTTGGTAAGCTATATACATGTAAACAAAGTATACAATGGTTATTGCTTTCGTGTGCGCAAGTGTATGTATGTGTGTGTGTGTGTGTGTGTGTGTGTGAGAATGTGATAGTTTAAGGTGAAGAGGTTTTTTTTTTCTATATTGTACTGTGTTTTTTTCTGCGGCTGGTGCCCGATGATGTAGAGAAGATGATATGGAGACATGTTAGTTGGGTGTGTGGTGTGGGGGGGGGGTGAAAGGGGGTGTGGGAGTGGGTGGGTTACTCTGCTTGGCGCGGTAATAATAATAATAAGAGGAATGAGTGACTTAAAAAAGAAAAGATGCCGCGAGAGGGCGTGGTCTGCACGTGTAATTATTGTTGATAAACCCAGATCTGTATTTAAAAAAAAACAGAGGAAGTCAAGTTGTTTTGCGGTGGTTTGTGTGAGTGCGTGCGTGCGTGCGTGTGCTTGCGTGAGTGGACCCAAAAAAAAAAAGAAAAGGTATTGCACGCGTGAGTGAGCGCGCGAGCTTAAGTGCAGGTATGTGTGATCGTGTGTGTGTGCGTGCGTGTGTGTGTGTGTGTGTAATTGCGTTAGCCGGTGACGGTTGGAGTGAGCACTAGAAGAGTAGTTGTTGTTTGTTCTTTGAGTAAAAAAAAAAAATCTATGTATAAAAATACCAAACTGTCATAACCGTTTTATTTGTGACAAGATGCGAATGATGTGGAGCCTGGTGACGTGGCGCATTGATTCGCTGACAATGGGTTGGTGGCTTGGGGGGGGGATTTAATGACCCGGGGTGGTGGGGGGGTGACGTTCGTCGGTGGTTACCTGACCCAGATAATAAGGTGCCACTGAGGACACCGGTGGCAACAGGAGGTTAAGGTCATACGTGCCGACCTCCCGGTTACACCTCCCCAATCAGACGTAAATTTACGTTTTCATTTAATTTTATTTTGTTTGTTTTTTTATTTGTTTGGTGACTGTTGCCGTATTAAAATAAAATACAGTTTTGTCTGTTCAATACAAAATGAAGTCAATGAAGTACGAACTTAGAAAAAATTCCCGAACCCAATTCTATATGGACCATCGGGGCCCAGACTCTCAGGCCACGGGTATTCTCTAAGGTAGTGGTTCTCAAACTTGTGGCGACCCGCTGTCCATTCTTCTTGACCCAAGATAAGGAAAAAAAAAAAGTAAAGTTGGAATTAAACATTGGGTTATTATTAAATTTGACCAACAAGTGCCGGACTCAGAGCAGCGAATGGTACGTCGATATGGTAACGTTGATAGTGTCCCTGGGGTGACCGAGCAGAGAGAGAGAGAGAGAGAGAGAGAGAGAGAGATGGGGGCAATCAAACAGCCTGACGGACCGGACTTAACCCGCGGCCCGCAGCTGTCCCATGTGTGCCCCATTGGGGGGGGGGAGGAGGTCGCACCAACTCTTTGAGAACCAGTGGGATAGTCAGTGTGGCTAACTAACAATGACCGTAACTATTTTAAGCTGGGTGGACGTGGTTCGGACCCGAGGATAGAACCTGTATGGGCTGGGGAGGTGGGAGGGAGAGGGGCAAAAAAAAACCCCGGTCATTCGGTGAGTCAAGCTCACTGCCACAATGCCTGCACTTGTCGTCCCTCCTACAAATGAGCTCGATGAAAACCGGAGCAATTTGAGAACCGTTTGCTTAATCATCCCCCCCCCCCCCCGTTAACGGTGTAATGGATCAACGTCTGTCACAAGTCAAGATTCTGAAAAGTCTTGTCTTTTACTTTTCTTCTTTCAGATTGCCTTTGCAATTCGTCTGCGAAGAGTGTGGCGTGTCTTGATGCACACCAGTTTCAACCCCATCCCCCCACCCCACCCCCACGCTGCACACAGAAGTGCGCACCAATCCTGTGCACGTTATCAAATAGTAATGATCTTTTTCTTTTTCTTTTCTTCCTGTGTGCAAAATTTTAGATCTAGTTCCGCCCTCAAGGAAGAACATTTTTTTTTTATTTTTTAAATTTTTTTCATGGCTCCTTCCATCCTCCTTCCTCCCCCCACCCCCCCCCACCCCTTTCTCCTCTGCTGCCCACCCCATTAACGACCCTGATTACATAGACTTGTGCACGTGGACTGATGAATTGTTGGTGGTGATAACATGGACGTGTGTGCAGCAGGCCCGAGGCAACATCCTCCCTCCCTCCACTCCCCCTCTCGTCCACCCTCATCATCCCCTCAACAGCTAACCCCCCCTCCCCCCAACACACTCCACCTTCAGGGGTGCACACACACACACACACATACACACACACACACACACACACACAAACACGCAAACAAGCAGCGGACGCGGATAAAGAGCTCTCTTCATATAATGGTATTTGGCATTGCAGAGTTTAGATACCGCTAAGCGAAATTCCCCCCCCCCCCCCACTTCCACCCCTTCCCCCCCCCACAGCACCCACCCACCACATCTTCTAAACGCAAGGTGTAAGTTTGGAGTCAGCTTCCCCCCCCCCCCCCTTTTTTTTTTAAAAGGTGTAGGACACTAGTTGGATCCCCCCCACCCACCCACCCATCCCACTCCCCAATCCGCTGGCTTATCTCTCTCTCTCTCTCTCTCTCTCTCTCTCTCTCTTCCTTTTTGTACATACACCTTAAAACAATGCGCATCTTTCTTCTCTATTAAAAAAAAAAAACCCTGTCGTACCTACATTTTGCCCCCCCCCCTCTTCGGTCTTGTCTATGGGCCCAACCCCACCCCCCTCGTCCAATTTCTATTTATAAGATTTTCGTTATGTTTTCTTTTCACTTTTCTTTTTTATACACAATTTTGTTTCAAGCGTTAATATTGATGTCAGTTGCCGCCTCCGCCCCACCCCACCCCCTGGTGCGTCTAAATATATATATTCGGGTGCAAAATGTCATATGTAAATGTCAAAAAGTTGTTGTTTTGTGTGTGTGTGTGCGCGCGCGTGTACACAATACGGGCTTAGTGTTAGGTTGTTGTGTGAGTAAGGGTTGTTGTAAATAAAAAAAAAAATGAGGATTCGACTTAGTCTGTGCGCGCTGAGTGAGTGCTCACTTCTGTGAGCGTGCCCTCATCACGTGTCTGCGTCTGGGTGGCCCGGCAGGGTTTTTGCAGGTAGCGGATACCGTATCACTGTTTGGGGCGTGGGGGGTGGGTGGGTATTTAAGGATCGACACCTGGACTTTGTCCGTCTTGTGCCCCGAAGTCTTATCACTGCGAATGATGACTAAATAGGTGATGGTCGGGTGATTTTGGTGGTGGGGGGGGGGGAGGAGTTTGGGAGACGGGATATACCTGACCCGCTACGTGATTATTTTAGGGGGTAGGAGGTGCGAGGGTGGTGGTGGTGGTGGTAGGTGGGGGGTGGGTGTTCGGGTGCATCTCACAAATTCTTACCGCTTTACATTTTTAGTTTACTGAATTCAACGTTGGGGGGGGGGGGGGGGGGCGTGGGGGTAGTGATGTACCAAAAGTGTGGGTCATGTTGATAGTGAAAACGTTTAGCATCTTCGTCATATCCGTTCATCCTCTCTCTCTCTCTCTCTCACACACACACACACACATCTATGTACATACATTTAATATGTCTGTATCTAAATATTTAGACTATATATATCTCTTTCTCCCAGACTTCCCTGTCCCTATTATTTATACACACACACACACGCACACTCACTCTCTCTCTCTCTCTCTCTCTCACACACACACACACACAAACTCACACAAAATATACGGAAACGTTCGGCCGTTGTTCTGCTGGGCAGTTTTAAAAAAAAAAAAACTAACCAAACTGACAGCATTATTAATTCACGGTGCATTGTTTCAAACACGGCCAGTGGCCACTTCATTATTCATGTCCTCCCCACCTCACCCACACCACCCCCACCCCACACCACCCCCACCCCCCACGACGTAATGCGGAGGAGCTGGCCTCTTTATCTTGTGGCTGGCACACAAAAGCCTATCATCATCATTAGAAGAAGAAGAAAACAACAAAAAATTCTAAAAAAAAAAGATCATCCCCGCAGCTCGGACGTACTGGACACGGGGCCCCATCCGAGGATAATATTTGAGAACCCCCCCCCTCTTACAGGCGACTAGTACTTGTCCGTGTGCCCGCCTTCCCCCCTCCCCCCGGGCAATGGTGTCTGAGTTTTTTTTTTTTGTCCCGAGAGGTGTAATTTTTCAAAACATTTTTTTTTTTTTACTGTTTGTATTTTTCGTTACGATTTTAACTTGAAAGTATTTAGTATAATTATGTTTTATGGCGGTGCTGTAATGGCGCACTATATTGTGTGTGTGTGTGTGTGTGTGTGTGCTTGTGGGGGAGAGGGGGGGTTCATCTCCTGAAAATTTAACGCCCTAAGTGTCGCTATTAGTGTGGTGTGGAGGAGTGAGGGGGAGGAGGGGGAGGCGAATACATTAACTTTTCCTTTTTGTCGTGTGAGTGTTTGGGTTTGTTTGTGTGTGAGTGTGTGTGAGTGTGTGTGTGTGTGTGTGAGTGTGTGTGTGTGTGTGTTTTTGAGCGCGCCTGTGCGATATTTGGCAACTTTTATCTCATAAAATGTTTTTGTTGATTAAAATAAATAATAAAAGCAGAATAACATTTGGATTTGTGCTAATATGGTCGACACCAAATGTTGTGCCAACATCTGATTACTGACACAGTACTGTAACCGTACTATACCTGACGGTTGTGCATATTTTCTAAAATGTAAAATGACCATCTTAATGAATGACCATCTTAATGAATGACCATCTTAATGAATGACCATCTTAATGAATGACCATCTTAATGAATGACAATCCTAATGAAGGACCATCTTAATGAATGTCCATTGTAATGAATTACCATATTAATGAATATCCATTTTAATGAATGACCATATTAATGAATGTCCATTTTAATGAATGACCATCTTAATGAATGACCATCTTAATGAATGACCATCTTAATGAATGACCATCTTAATGAATGACCATCTTAATGAATGACCATCTTAATTGAATTACAATCCTAATGAATGACCATCTTAATGAATGACCATTTTAATGAATGACCATCTTAATGAAGGACCATCTTAATGAAGGACCATCTTAATGAATGTCCATTCTAATGAATTACCATATTAATGAACTGAATAGCCGGCTGGACTACTGGGCATAGAAGAAAGCGTTTAAATAATAAGTTTAGTGAGTTGGTACATAAAGATGACTCGCGAAAGTGAACAGGGCAGTACTTGGGCCTTTTTGTGGCCCTGGGTTTAGAGGCCTCAAGATAAAAATGGGGGGTCTTAGGCCCCGTGAGGATCGTAATTTGTAGGAAATTATACTGGACGGTGGCCCTTGCACAGTGGTCTACTTCCTCTCCCCGTCCCTAAATACGGCTCAAATTATATAGGTAAGTTCAACCATCCATCATCACCTGCTCATGCGCAGAGAGACCCTTTTTTTTTTAAAATCATCCCGTGGATCCGCTCTGTCTCTCTGTGGCTCCATCCACTCAGCATGTAATCGACTCCGAGAATAGTATCGCGAGCGCCCCACCTTCGCGTATCGATCCTCGTTAAAAGGTCAGCGTGTTAGCCAAAGTGCTACGTCAGGCGTGTCGTTCCGTCAGATTGGTGGTACTCCGAGGAGGGGGGTGGGCATTTAGGGTCTGTCGCGCTGGGTCACTATGTCAGTCAGACAATCTAAGTCGGTCAGCCGCCCGCCCCCCCCCCCCATCTCCTCCTGTCGTCCAGCCTAGTCCATCCTTTCTATCTCGGTCAACGTTTCTGGTCAGTATTCGTGACCCCCGAGTCCATTTGTCAGCCTCGACGCTTGTTTCTGTCACCCTCGCTCTGATACTGATGCACTCGAGCTGTTCACGAGGGGTCGAGTGTGTGTGTGTGTCTACCGGTTTAACCTTGCGAATCTTTCTTCCTGTCACCAACATGTTTGGTGTTAATTCATTTCCGTTTGCAGAACGATAGGGTCCAGCGGTAAGAGGCACGTGTACGGCGATAGAAAGGGGGTTTATCACAGGGCCCCTGACTGATTTTTGACAAGAGGAGCCCATATGGCCCTTCTCTATCATCGCCCCTCCTCACCCCTCCCCCTTCAATTTGGCATTAAAAGAGGCCCCCCCCCATGACTTAGCCGGTCCCCCCCCCTTACAGTGATGTGATATCAGGGATCCACGTGGCCTTATTCTCCTCCCCTATATTTAGAATTAAAATAAATAAATCTAAACTAAAGCGACATAGCTCAACCCAAGACTAGGGGGGCCTCCTGATAGTTATCTTCCCACCTCCCCCACCCCACACCCCCTCCAAATTAACAATGTTTCAGATCGGTAAAAATGTGCCCCCCCCCTAGATTCGACATGCACACCATCGCTTAGGCCGTTCGCCCCATTTCGACACGAAACCGCCTACGCCAGCCACGCTAGCCGTGATACCTCTACTAAATTTCGCGTTGTCAAATCTTGGGTGACCGTGCGTTCGTTTTCCCTGTGAATTCCGGACACACCACTGCCGGACATGTCAATTACGCCACGACACGATGCCGGACAGTCCGCCACTTTTTTTTTTCCCCTTGATGTGTTTTCGCCATCTCTTCTTTAAATTTTGTCATTTCTGCATAACGCGGTGTTGTCTGACGGATGGTGACATTGTGTGTTGCAAGACAGTGACATTTGGATGACATTGTCACCTGTTGACAGTGCCAGCTCGCCCCCCCTCTCTCCCCTCCCTTCCCCTCCCCATACATACTTCACTTCTCGCTGTCACGACGGACGACGCTGTCTCCGTGATCATGGTGACAATCTGTCTCTAATCAGCTGTGACAGTCTCTATTATAAAAATGGCATCCTGTACGTGACAATCATCGCATTCCCCCTTACCCCCCCTCCACCCTCGGCACCCCCAGCACAAAATTTCCGGCGGTCCCCACATCTCCCATCCCCCGCCCCCCCCCCCCACCAGATCCATCCTCCCTCCCAATACTTTACATTAAAGTACTTTTTTTTCTTTTTATTTGTCCCTCCATATCGAATCTTTCTCGCCGATCTGCCCGGTGCTGACCATCGCTGAGCGTTGTCACCTATCACGCTAAGCGTGACCCCCGCCCCCCCCCCACCAACTTGACCTATCTCTGACATCTCCCGTGTGTGTGTCCGGCAGGATGGTATCGCCATCACCCATCATTCATAGGAACGTGAACTCTTACCTCCTAAGATTAAAAACAAAAAAAGATCAAATTAAAATTAAAAGCACCCCCCCGCCCCTCCTCCATTTTCCCCGTCCCCTCTAAGCATTGATGATGAAAACATGGGTCAGCCCCCCCACCACCCCCACCATGTGGCGGCGTCGCTTCGTCCGTTCGGGAAGTAAAGCTAGCCCCTCGCTAAAGAGCTCCGTAATTAAACCAAATCTGATCTGATCGTGTTCCGCCCTTTAAAATGTCCATTAGCGGCTCCCGTACGAGCTAATGAGTTTGTTACGTCAACTCGATATCACTTCGAAGACCCCCCCCCAATCCCCCCCCCCCAGATATACTCTATATTACTTAGCTATTTGTTTTTTTTTTTGACATTCTCCGTGACAAGATAAATTTGTAATTTGAAATAAATAAATAATGCCCGTCCTTTTGTTTGTTTGTTTTGTTTGTTTGTTTGTTTTGTTTGTTGGTTTGTTTGTTTGTTGGTTTGTTTGTTTGTAGTTTGTTAGATCATCTTCTCCCTCTAGTCGGTGGCGGTGATTTTTACGGAGAAAAACTCAAAAAATGCCCCCGCGCCCCCATTCCACTTGTTCAACGCCCCGGTGTGGCGACGGTTATTGTGTTACCTAGCGTGTACCGACTCCAGGTATCAAAAAACTTATCAAACGGAACGGGACGAGGTTTCATAAACTAAAAAAAAAAACCGAACGATAACGTACACATTCACTGTCAGACCAAGTTTCGTACTTCAGGTATTTTTATTTTTTTGACAATATTATTCTTTATAACAGAATCTCGTCTCAAGTCATAATAATAATAATAAATACAGAATAATAATAATAATACAGAGTAATTAAAAAAAAATAATTTAAGAAAGAAAAAAAAATACAAAAAAAAAATAATAAATTAAGAATCGTAAATAAATTAATAAATTGAGAATTTTAAATAAATTAATAAATTGAGACTTGTAAATAAATTAATAAATTGAGAATCGTAAATAAATTAATAAATTGAGAATTGTAAAATTAAGAATCAAGTTCCCGTAAGCCCCAAACAGCTCATCGGGGCAGATGAAGTGTGGTGTTCATCTGTTTCAGTAACCTCAGCATATAAAGGTACTCATTTAAATCTGGGTGGACTTAGGGGGACTTTCACCAGGACCTAAAAAAAAAAGGTCCGAGGGTTTTCACTGAGATTTGAACCCGGGACCCTGCGGTCGACAGTCAAGCACTCTACACCACTTAATTAAGAATTAAGAATCGTGAATAAATCAATTGAGAAATGTTAATTGAGAATAGCGCACCAAAAATATTTATTTTTATTTCATTTACACGCACCGAAATGAGCTTTAAAATAGAACCCAGATATTTATTTATTTAAAACATGTTACAAGTCTCAATAAACAACCAACATCTCATATCTCATTTCAAAGTTGGATGCCCCCCCTCCCCCCACATCCTTTTTTTTTTAATATTGTAAATCTCCCCCCCCCCCTTTGCATGAATGCTTTCGAAATAAAATTGTACATAAAAAGTTTTATTAAAAAGTTGGAACTATTAAGTAGGAAATCAAAGACCGCGAGAAAACGGATCAAATACATGATTACTTTAACGCTTCACTGAATCCGATTTTTTTTTTTTTAAACTTTTACTCCGCCAAACCTTTCTGGAAATTACAGAGCGCGACCATCACTGTTAACCAGGTGAAGAGTTCTTAAGATTATATGCAGAAGTGACCTACCTACTTTGTGGACCCCCCCCCCCCAGTCTACCTTCATTATCGGCGTCGTTATACGAGACCCTGGTCGCCCCTCCCCGCCCACACCATCTCTTTCATATCTCATCACGGTGGAGAGCTGGTTTTTTTTTTTTAAATTAAAAATTATTTTTTTTTAAAAAACATTTGTTTCATATATAGGCAACAGATCCATGTTTTCTTTTTAGTTTTGATAGAGAGAGTTGATTCTATAGGTAAACTAATGACGAACTGGGCGGTCTATTTTTATACACATTAATTAAACCGGAAGGGATGAGGTAGGGGGGGGGATATCATCGCTGATGATGGACACAGTGGCGTAGCGAGAAGAGGGGGGAGGGAGGCAAGGGGGACATCATGCAACGGGCGCTACTCAAAAAAAGGGTGCGTCAAATTTGTATATTTTACATATGATAATATATTGTTTTCGAATGATAGATGGGGGGGGGGCGCTTAAAAAAAGGTGTTGTGCCCCATGGCGCGAATTAAGCACGATACGCCACTGGATGGACAGTACGGCCAGAGCGACGAATGTACGTTATAAAGACAGACGGACGAGTATACAAGCTCTCAGACAAACGCTGTGACGTCCTGCTGTTATTGTTATTTATTTATTTATTTTTTTTTAAAACCCTCCACTGACATGCGCGCGATGTGACGTGTTTTTTTTTTTTTATCTTTCCATGCCACGTGACATTAACACCAGCATCCATGCTGCAATATTATATCTACACCAGCATGTCAATTATATCTGATATTGTGTGTGTGTGTGTGTGTGTACGGGTAGAAAGAACCCTGTACTAATTTATGGCGTCGCGCTGTTATGTGCAATACTAGATATCATGATGGAGAAGACAATACACTTTCATGTTTATCTCTCTCTCTCTCTCTCTCTCTATATATATATATATATATATATATATATATATATATATACATATATATATATACTGGATACATAATGATGAAACATATATCAACGCAGTCCAGATAAACGGCAGCCTAATGAAAAAGCACGTAAGAGCTGCATAAAGTGGATATACGTTGGATATAAAGCTTAGTCTCAACGTACCGAATCCAGGTTGGATAGCGCCAAGTTCCTAAATGCTGCAAATTTTATGGATAAACACAACTGCTCAACTATGTATACTGGATATATGGTGTATAATATACGAGAAATTTGATGGATATCACTTGGCTAAATAAACCGGAAGATTGATGGATAACTGGGAATTTGATGGACAATATACTGGTAAATTTGATGCATAATAAACTTGAAATTAGATGGACGATATGCTAGAAATTTTATGGACATTATACTGGTAAATTAGATGGATAATATACTGGAAAACTGATGGAAAACGTCAAGTTTCCATAGACTGTATGGTTCACATATTACAATGACTATCTATCTATATAAAATGGGTATATGGTTGATAATACCAAGCCACCAGGTACACTGGTTATTAGATGAATGGAACCAAGTCTTGACTTTGTTTTTTTCGCTCCTGTTAGAAATAATACTATTTTTTTTTTCTGCCCTGTTTTTTAATATCTATCTCCTAAGTCAAATGTTTCTTGTCTAAGTATCCCAGAATACGAACCTTCTTTACTGACACACTTGATTATCACGTGACTATATATATATATATATATATATATATATATATATATATATTAGTAAAGTAAAGAATAACGTGGATGTGAACGTAACAAAACCTGTTTAAAGTGATAAACTCGGCAGTGACATAAATACATGTCACACTCACACACACACACACACACACACACATTTCACACATGCAGAACATGTTTAATTTATAGGTATAACATCCGGGAAATTACCACTAAGCGATTGTTTATGGATGTGTGTTAAAGTTATCTATCTATCTATCTATCTATCTATCTATCTATCTATCTATCTATCTATCTATCTATCTATCTATCTATCTATCTATCTATCTATCTATCTATCTATCTTTCTGTCTGTCTGTCTGTCTGTCAGATATGATTTAAGGTGATTCTTAAACCAATCCCTAAACTAGCCTTGCATCAAGAGTCACACAGTGGTCAGTACTGGTCACTTCACTTCAGTTTCATCTCAGTTTTCAGTTTTCATCTCTTTGATGTCCGCGGAGTTGAGTAGTGTCGTCTGCTCATTGGAAAACAAAACAAACAAACAAACAAACAAACAAACAAACAAACAAATGAATCGGAAAGGGGTCTGGGTTGACAGGGATGGTGGGTGTGGTTCTCATATATATATACACACACACATTATTTTCTTATCTCCGCCCCTCCTCTAGCCATTGTAAACAAATAATATTTTTTTGCAGTATTAAAAATCCTTGATTGATTATTCCGGTATTTTGTGTGTGTGTGTGTGTGTGTGTGTGTGTGTGTGTGTGTTTGTTTTGATATAGAACATTTTTTATTTTAAAAATTAATAATGACTGCTAATTATTGTTCTTACCTTGGAGTCACCCCCCCCCCTCCAAACCCACCCACTTCCCTCCATTTCTGTAAATCATGAAAGTCAACTTAAAAAAAATAGTATTAATCCTTACTCCGCTGCCCCGCCGCACCGCCCCCCCCCCCTTTTTTCAGTGAAATAAAATAAAAAAAAAACAAACAAAAAAAAAAAAACAACTCTGTTTTCGAAATGTTTTGCGACACCACGGACAGCGCCGTGGGGGTCATCCGCCGCTGAGGTTACCGGACGTTTTCGGTGGACCGGCGGTGGTTGCGGGACGGACACGCTTCGTGTGCCAGACTGCGGGCGGGCGGGCGGGAGGGCGGCTCGAAATCTCAGACTTGCGGCCGGTCATCCCGCTCTTCTTCATCCATTGTCCCCGGGGACTCAATGGGCGTGTCCATGTCACTGGCTACTTGTTTGAAGGGGGAAGGGGGGGGGTTTGAAGAAGGGACTGACTGCCCTGCCCCCCTCCCCTCCCCAATTAGTGGTTTCATGTTAGATCCAAGAGACTGACATATTCTAGTAGAGGACTCCCCCCCCCAACCACCCCCTACCTCTCACCTTCTCTGAAAATTACGGAGGTGGGCTTGGATGCATAAAGCCCTTTTTTTTGTTTATTCCTGCCTCTTTTCATTTTCTATACACACACACACATACACACACACACACACACTCTCACATATATATATATATATATATATATATATATATATATATATATATATATATATATATATGAATATGTTCAAGTCATTTCTTCCAGAGTTTTAAAATACCAAACCAAATTAATTTTTCTTCACGGCTCTTTATTAATAATAATGTGAGGTCTAGATATCCATGGCAGCTAATCAGCGGGGCTGTCATCTGATCCGAAATGCCATGTGGCATTTGATACTTTGAATATTTATTGCGTTTATAGAGATTTATGTATAACAGCACACACACACACACACAAAAGTGACAGAGCGTTATGGGCAGTGTCAAAGTGGCCAGATTTAGCAGCCGCGCCATGTTTCTTACTTACCTCAAAAAAAAAACGGGAGAGCATTTATTTTGCTATGGATTTAAAATTCTAATTTTTAAATCTTAGCCTTAATTTCTTGGCCATGCAGCATAAAGCGTAAGTGGCCCTAAGTGGGTCCGCTATGTATTTAGCAGCCGACCCGTGTCTGTTATGTTAATCTTTCAAATTTTACATTCTTAGTACCATGGCAGTATCAGTATTTGTACTTTCTGGGGCGTGCTACATGTAGCTCACCCCCCTCTTCCCCCGCCGGTCGATCGCCCGTTACTATCCGTTCACGATCAACACTCAACGGCCATTGGTCATAGTCACACCGACACGAAGTTTGGTCACTGGGCTGGCCTTTCCTCCGATTGGTCAGTACTTGGACTAACTACTAAGACGGTTATTGGTCCGGGTCAGGGGAGCTCCGTTTGCGGCTCGTGACCTACCCACCCTCGCACCCCACTTCAACCCTGCCCTGCGCACTCCTCCGTACCCCCCTCCCCCCACCTAACCCCACTACTCCCGGACGGTTCAAAGCTTGGTGCTTGAGAACAGTGCTGCTACTTCCGTTATGTCGGCGCGTCTCTATTGGCCTTAACTGGTGAGCAATTGGATCAGATGGCGACGCCTCACGCTCATGTCGCGCGCAGTACTTGTAGGTATGTCAGATATATACACTAAACAAGGGCATTGCTTTCTTCCCCGCACTGATACAATAGTATCAGTATGTACTTGATTGACAAATAAACGAACTTTTGGATATTCTGTTACTGACTTTGATGTAAGTTTTTGGTTACTAATGGTGTAATTATCGGAAGATGTCTTTTAAAAAAAATATATATATAAAACAAAACAGAAACAGCCAATTACCGAAAGTGAACGTAAAGTTCTACCGTAAAGTTAACAAAGCCAAGGTCGTTGCTTGAGGCACTGTAGATGGTAATATTGACAGTTTTAAAATGTGACGCGTAATTTCCTAATGCCCGGCTCCTGGTGACTCACTCACTCCTCTTTCGATCCCTGACAGTGGCAATGTTCACTAGGGCTACCGCAAGCTAATCTCGGGCCCCCGGGTTATTTCCAAGAAACTGGGGCCCCCTTCTCATCATAGACTAGACACGCCAATTCCCCTAGTTGCCAAGACATCTTACGGCACATGGCAATATCCTACGGGGGGGGGGGTCCCATAAGTCTAGGGGGAGTCCCACTTATTTTTAGGTTGGGCCCGGTTCCAGTGGTTCTAAAACTTCTACATTTTGATAGCCGAATCCGAATAACAGTAGAACGCCGTTTACCCGAATCAATCGTGACCGTTCGGAAACGCGATTGTTCGCCAACCGAAAACCGAATGCCATCCATGCAGTATATGAAACCAGACACTACAGGAATATTAGAAATCATCACAAGCGGGAGACGTGCTTGAAGAAAAAAATCAAAATAGGTGCAAAATATCGCAATTTTACCTTTGTTGTGGAATATAATCAAGCGAAACAACTGATGAGAATTGCACTGTTCGACAACGTATTCATATACAGTACATGTAGTTGACAAAAAAAACCAACTTAGTCCGGATATTGGACGCTCCGGATAATAAACGTTCGGACAAACACGACGTTCTGCTGTATGGTTATTGTTATATTTTTTTGCTAAACTGGCGACACCATTAGCCATGGAACTGGTTATTTCTTTTGAACGCCATATCGACACGCCCCCTTTTTCAACTATTTTCATTTCGTCGTTGTTGTTGTACATTAAGCAACACAACACCGCAACACATAACACACACAACACATAACACACATAACACACAACACATAACACACAACACATAACACACATAACACACATAACACACATAACACATAACTCACATAACACATAACACACATAACACATAACACACATAACACAATCATATTCTTGTTAGTCTGCGAGACTTTAAGGGGAAGAGAAGGTAGTGGCAGTGGCGCTCAAAAAAAAATGTCCAATAAAAAATCCCTAGATAATGTCATCTCGTACAATCTCCCCCGACCCCCTCACCCCCGCTCTATCCGGTAACCCCGCATTGCGACCCCGCCCTTCATTCTCCTCCTCATCTCCAGTGTCCATCCAGTCCAGATCATTCGGACAATATAAACCAATGGAATTTCTCTCTATTCATTTTTGTTTTGATTCTTCCCCCTTGCCTCGACGCTCTGTTTTGCAGATTAGGCGGATCAGATATTGACCACTGGGCTCTTTCTTCCGGAGTGACCAGTCCTGTGGTCAGCCGAAAATAAATTAGTTTATTCATCATCATTTCCCCATATGCCCCCTCCCTCCTCCGACATTCCTCTACATGTGCATCTCCCGTTTCCCCCCACCCACCCACCCCTCCGCTAATGGAACTGAATATGACCAATCGAACGCGTCCTTGTGTAAGCGCGCGCTCTTCTCGTGCCCGTATTATCTATCATTATATATATATATATATATATATATATATATATATATATATATATATATATATAGGGGCGCTGAGAGCCAACAAGGGCCCCAGGGCAGGACATCATTGCGTGCCCCTTAATAAAAACAATTGACATGGTCGGTGAGGACGGGCCCCCTTTTACAGATGCGGGCCCCCTGGCAAAGACCCCCCTGACCCCCCCTTCCTCTCGGCGTGCCTGTATATATATATATTTCCTTTACTGTTTTAAGAAAGTTAAGGTAACAATAAGAAGCACGTAACAGCGTCAGTGCGGGATATGAAATGTTGGCTACAATAACATGTGTTAAATAGATGTAAAGAAATGTGTTACTTTGAATGAACTGAGACCAACATCACTATGTCCAGGTTCCTGTTCACAGGATACCTAACACGAAAACTATCCCAAATGTAACGTCCATCTTTCCCCCCATAGAACTACTTTCAAGACTAGCTCCTCTCACCCCCACCCCCACCTTTTCCTCCACCCCAACGAACCCAGCTACCCCTAATTATATATACGCATCAGTATCACACATCAATATCACGCATCAATACCATGGGGAGGGAGGGGTTGGTACGAGGGCGCCAAGCGTACGGCGCCCCGCTGCTGCCTCCATTAAATATTTTATGAAAAACAATAAATGTTAATTATTTACGCTGTAGCCCGCCCCCCCTCTCTCACTCCCCCACCCCCCTTTATTCTATTCCGTCGTCATGCTCTTAGTTTCTTTTGTGTCTGTGCGCGCGCTATCATGACATTTGTCATCGTCGGATGTCAACAGTACTAGATGCCGATGACCTGTGCATTTTAAACTGACCCTGATCGGGTCATGGAGGGGGGGGGATAGGGTCAAAACCCGGTGACATACTTTTAGATTAACCAATCATGTTGATAAAGCGTTTTAAAAAAAAAAAAAACCGCCCGTCGCACTCATTAAAAACTCATATGCCCCACCCATGCATACCATTAGTCCTCCTCCCCCCCCTCCATCCTCTCCCATAAACTAAGCCTACTGCTGATAACCAACACGCAAACATACACACACACACACACACACACACATTCATACATACCAAGTGGGGACGCAGTGAATGCACCAGGTCGACTCGCCCTGCTTAACATTTGGCCGATATTTCCCGTTTCCGTCTTTGACCCTGGTTGTTTGTGTGTGTGTGTGTGTGTGTGTGTGTGTGTGTGTGTGTGTGTGCGTGTTCTGTCCCTTTATCTGTCAGACTATGTAACTTTCAACACCTTGTCGTTGTGTCAGGCAGAGAATTGTAGAGATACTGCTAATGGTGTGCGTACGATATCTATCTATCTATCTATCTATCTATCTATCTATCTATCTATCTATCTATCTATCTATCTATCTATCTATCTATCTATCTATCTATCTATCTATCTATCTATCTATCTATCTATCTATCTATCTATCTATCTATCTGTCACTCTCTCGGCCTGTCGCTCTCTCGGCCTGTCTATTCACCTGTCTGTCTTGTCCACCTTCTCGCATGTCAGTCCACTTGTCTGTCTGCAAGAATTGCATGCTTATCACGATGTGGGGGAAAGGAAAGGAGGAGGGGTGTGGGGAGGTTTTATACATAGATCGGTGAAAAGGGGGGTGGGTGGGGGGAAGGAGTGATTGAACTCCCCCCCCCCCCAAGTCATTGACTCATTTTAAAAAAAAATGATCCCCTCTAGACCCACCCTTACTGGTGGTCGTATGGTAAAACGCATGACTGTTGACCTGCAGGTATCTCCGGTGAGGTCCAAGGAAATTTTTCAGGTCTTGACTTAAGTTCTCAATATATCTCCCGTGGTGCCTCCATGGCCATTGCACTATGGTGGGGATGAAAGAAGGGCACCATAAAAACCGTTCCATTAGTGGTTTATAGGATCTTAAGAGATTTCATCTCATCCTTACAGGGACTTTAAACATACCCCCTCCCCCCCCCCCCCCTTGTAAACTGTACACGACAATACTCGATTTGAATTAATTTCGGGTCCATGAATTAGCATCTTGTATAATTATGAAGCTTAATTACTTTTTTTTCTTGTTAAGTTTATAATAGGAAAATTCATATTTCGATTACCTTGTCCTACTAATAAAGTAGCTGTCTAGTAAAATTATATACGAAACATAGCACTGGTGCAGAAGTGTGCGTGCGCACTATTGAAGTTTTGTTTGAAGTCTTTGTATAGACCAGTGGTTCCCAAAGTGGTCCCTACGGACCCCCAGGGGTCCCTGGTAGCATCCAGGGGGTCCGCGGAAATTTTTTTATTCATTTGGGGGTCCCTGAACAACTCCAGGGGGTCCGCGCAAGGTTAAATGTAAAATAGTAAAATTAAAATCCATTTTATTTTAATGGAAATAAAAATAAAAACAATAAATAAACTAAAAGCGCCAGCTAATTAAGTTAATAACAAGCATGGAATGGTAAGAGACAGACGGCAGAAAACACGCTTATGCAGAAAATGCGCCATATTTACTCTGACTCTCTGAGATTACAATGTCGGTCATGTTTATAGAGAGTTTGTATTTTTAGGTGACACATACCAGTGGAAAAAAAGATGACCTGGTTAGGCTGGAATCAAAAGCAATGCTAGGCGCCCTATTATTTTCAAGAGACAAATGTTGTGATAAGCTAATTATCTACTGTCTGGTATCGTATGTATGGCGCCGAAATTTCACATGGGCTTGATTAATGTTACAGAGAATCAGTGTCCCAAAGTTTCTAGGTTGAGCATTGAATTTTCAAGAATATAGGTTGGACATTGTATTTTCAAGAATATGGATCATTAGGTCAGGGATGAGTTAATTAATTAGTTTGTCATTAAAATACAAAAGTCCAGGGATACTGCTGTTTTGACTGAAATAACAGAATATCACCTATTAGGGACCGACCAATCAGAGACAACGACGTGTGTTTGAAGACGTTGTAATTAGGGTCTTTAAAAAGAAGCTAGCAGATATTTTTGACAGATAGATTGTGTGGTTTACAGTAATAAAAAAGATAAGGGTTTAACGTTTTTTCAAACAGTCAAAGAAAAATATTTGAAAACACCGTCACTGCAGAAACTCATTGGGACAACATATAAGTGAGATGATGATGGACTGCGTGCTTCTTATAACATTTCTTTATTGATTTCAAAGTCCGGAAACCTGCATACTATTGGTGAAGACATTATTTTACCAGCTGTAAGTGAGGTAATACTCATCGTGTTGCACAAACCATCTTTCGACATTATAAAAAGAATTCCACTGAGTAAAGTATAAAGAAGGATTGACGAATTGGCTCAGTCCGTAGAAAATTCTTTATGTGAGTATTTAAAAACTTCTAAATTTTCTATACAGCTTGATGAGTCAACTTTACAGGAAACGAAGCTTTTCTTTTAGCTTATGTAAGATTTATAAAAAAAGAAAATGTTTGTCAAGAATTGTTATTTGCTAAATGTTTGAAAACCGATACAAAAGGAGAAACGTTATTACTCAATTAAAAAGTTATTTTGATGTAAAAGCTATACCTTTGACTAATATCATTTCTGTTGCTACTGATGGTGCTCCGGCAATGGTAGGAAGATACGGAGGCTTTCTGACATATTAAAACAAGCTGTACCAAACGTATTTTTAGTGCATTGTGTCATTCATCGACATCATTTGGTCGCAAAAAATCTTAGTGAACGTTTGCATGGATCACTAGATCATGTCATTATAGCAGTTAATAAAATCAAAAGGAATGCTTTAAATGAGAGATTATTTGCTCAACTTTGTTTGGAAAATGATGAAGACTATAATCGTTTACTACTTCACACAGAAGTATGTTGGTTATCCAAAGGTGCATGTTTAAATCGCTTTTACGCCCTCTTTGATTCTGTGTTGGAATTCTTGGAAAGCAAAGACAATGATTTGCGACACAATTTAATTAACTCAAAAAATGACATAGCCTATTTGACTGATTTATTTGACAAATTTAACGAAAATAATTTGAAACTACAAGGTGACCAATTAAATTTAATCAAAACTAAAAGCGTAATGTCTGCGATTGTGGCAAATTTTTCTGTACAAACAAAACTTGGCAAGAGGAGAATGTTTTCAGTTTCCAAATCTTTTGAAATTGCAAAACAGGGATGAAGATTTTCTTGCTTACTGTCAACACTTAAGGGCTCTTCATGCAGAAATAAACCAAAGATTTGAAGACATTCTTCACTTGAATATTCCCGACTGGGTGCTGAACCCTTTCGCAAGTGGACAAACTCACATACATAGTAGCACAGATGAATCCGTAGAAATACAGGAGCAGCTTATTGAAGTATCCAAAAAATGAGGAACTGAAACCATTGTACGAACAAGGATATCACAAATTTTGGTTACCAATTTTATATCCCGCATTATGGGTTATTGTACAGAAGTTATTGACTGCCTTTCCGTCTTCCTATTTGGTAGAACATGGATTCAGTATCGTTATAAATCTCATCACAACAAAAAGAAACCGACTAGAAATTAGTGCTCGTGGGAATTTGAGGCTGCTACTCACAAACCTTGAGATGGACATAAACACACTCATAGCATCTCATTAAAATCATCCAAGTCATTATTTATTTTAAACAGAAATTATAATTTCAATGAATACTTCGTCAAAATGTTTTTTTTCTTCATTCATTTGTAATTTGTACTAGTTATCAAAGGCCCGGTACCCGGACCGGCGAGTAGGCACACAGATGGAGTTGAAAATGGTGATATATATTTTAGCGCGTTAACAATCAGTCTATATCAGAGGTGTGCGGATCTTGAAATTTAGCGTCCGCGTCCGTCCGCGGATTTCTATCAATGATCCGCGTCCGCAGAATTTTACAACATTGGTCCGCAGTCAGTCCGCGCGTCCGCATTGCTGAAATTTAGCTGTTTAAATGACTTGAAATTTTTTATGGTAACGCTAAAGAAGATCCGCATCAGTCCGCGAGTCCGCAACTTAACCATACGAAGCATCCGCTGTCAGTCCGCTGATTCGGAAAAGTCTGCGGATCTGCGTCCGCAAGCGGACGCGTCCGCTGTCCGCTCATCTCTGGTCTATATACTTGCAGTGGCCCCAAGGACATGAACAGATTATTGTAACACATTTGAGAATAGGGACACTTAATAATACATCAAATAAAATTCATATGTTAAATAGTTCCTCCCAAAAAAAATAATGCTCACTATGGGTAAACATAAACAACAACTCTTAAAATTATATTCCTTCATAATATTTTAATGGCCTCCTTACCAAACAGTTATTCATTTAATGTTTTATGATGTTCAACATGGCGTATTTAAAAAAAAAAGAGAGACGTGAGTGAGTGCTTGTGTTAAGCAAAACGCTACATGTTTAACAGGTGGTTTATTTACTGTTTTACATTGTAGCATAGTACAATTAACTAAGAAAAATTGCCGACCCTGCAGTGCAGAACCTAGGGATTTACGGGCCCGGTGGCTTGGCCTCTTTGGGGGCTGCCCCTGCATTTTGGCATGAGATAATTTTTTGACGCTTCTCAAGCTTGGTCCCGAGAAGAAATAATCGTTGTGTAGCTTTTAGCTGACCTTCAATTAAAAACATTTTATTTCATCAATGCAGTTGAGGCCGCAGACGCAGAAAACACTAGTCCTCTTAAAAAAGAAAGACATATCAAAGCTTTCAACATTATAGTTCTGTGAAGCCAATGCCGAACCAAGGGATTTTAGGCATCTTCGGGAGCCACTACATTTTGACATGAGATAATGTACTTAATATTTAGTTTAAAAAATATTTTGGGGGCCCTCCTCAAACTGGGCCCCCTCCAAACACCCTCTGTGTGAAGCCCCCATCATAAATGGGTTAGTTTGCATTGTAAATGTTGTGTACGGCGCTACTCAAACTCAACCCTTATTCAATTCATTTATGTGACGTAATAGTCAAAAAATGAAAAAACAAAGTGACGTATTTAGGTTAGTAATAAAGGGAAATAATTGTACATTAGAAATAGGCATATTTTAGAAATAATAACAATTTAAACAATATAAATATAACATAATATTTAGGTATCCATAATTTAGGTTTAAAATTGAGATTGTGGAACATAACACAGAATATTAATTGAACGATTTCTGTAAATATTTCTTTTATGATCGCATCTCATTTAATAACAAATTGAACACCATAGATCTATTACGATACTGTGAGATATAAATAAGCCTTTGGACCCTATTTTGATTCGCAAAATTATTCGGAGATTATCACAAAATATATTGGCATGATTTTGGGTTACATCTCCTAAGATCGCTTCTTGCCCTTTGGTAATGATCGAGGCGGTCGAAAACAGTATTACATTGTGATTGCCATTTGGCATTCACGATCTTACCTGCCGTATGTTAGTGTATGGTGTTTTGTCACCTCGGCACTAAACATATGGCTGGTCCAATGTCAATTCTGGCAGCCATGTAGGAGACTACTCTTACTCGGCTGGCCAGTTGGTAGCCGGATTATGCATGTTAAGAAGAAAACAGTAAATGTTTCTGCCATCTTTGAATTGTTTATGCCGCCATGTTGGATGACAGACGGAAGTCGCGATGACAGTCGGAAGTAGCGATGACAGACGGAAACCGGAACATATGATGTAAAATTTGTATTATAGATATTATGCATGTATGTAGGTTTTTCACTTGGGGGTCCGTGGGAAAGTTTTGATTCTAAAAGGGGTCCACGGGTCAAAAAAGTTTGGGAACCACTGGTATAGACCATAGATCTATGGTATAGACTACCCAAACATTACATATACAGTCGATTCCGCTTAATTGGGACACATCGGGACTGAGGCTTTTTGTCCCAATTAAACATACAAATTTACCATTGGCTTGTTGGTTTGGTTTCTTTGAGATTTGTCCCAAATAAGCGGCTGTCCCAACTAAGCGGTGTCCCAATTAAGCGGAATCCACTGTATTACAATTTAATTCATTGGCAAGTTTTTAATTCTTCAAAGCTAAAACAGCGATAAGTATTTTAAAAAAAATTCCTTTATAAAAAATTGTATTGATATGTACCACAAAATGACTTCCTTATGGTGTAAAAATTATCATTATCAAAATTAAAACAATATACTTGATTAAATAAGTCTTCACGTTTGGTAGATGGATATACATGAATAATAAATCTAGACCTCTAGCTGGCTCACTTCCTACTTCAGACAGGAACCACCGGACCAACCCTCCTCCAACCACCGGGCCAACCCTCCCCCAACCACCGGGCCAACCCTCCCCCAACCACCGGGCCAACCCTCCCCCAACCACCGGGCCAACCCTCTCCCAACCACCGGGCCAACTCTCCTCCAACCACCGGGCCAACCCTCCCCAACCACCGGGCTAGCTCTCCTCCAACCACCGGGCCAACCCTCCTCCAACCACCGGGCCAACCCTCCTCCAACCACCGGGCCAACCCTCCCCCAACCACCGGGCCAACCCTCCCCAACCACCGGGCCAGCTCTCCTCCAACCACCGGGCCAACCTCCTCCAACCACCGGGCCAACCCTCCTCCAACCACCGGGCCAACCCTCCCCCAACCACCGGGCCAACCCTCCTCCAACCACCGGGCCAACCCTCCCCCCCAACCACCGGGCCAACCCTCCCCTGGATCAACACCTATTCCGTCTTTATGTTTCCCCTCCCTCTGACCGATGCCCATTGCAATCCATATTTATATATTGTGTAAAATATTCATCCAGTGGAGAGACAGGTGAGTTATTACGTGAGGGCAGCCGTAACCGGCCAACACAGTTATTTTTAAAAGTCTGTCTTCCCCCCCCCCCCCTCTCTCTCTGTTTCCCACAAATCATATTTATACTGGATCACACTTCACCAACACAGTTGATCTGATGTAATAAATAAAAAGCATCAAGTTATACATTGTGTAAACTATATACACGTATATATGTAAATATATGTATGTATGTATGTATGTATGTATGAATGAATGTATGTATGTATAACGTTAATCATGATGTAAAGAACAACGCGGCGAAGGGAATTTTGTTTATCTGCTGAATTTAGATTTGAGATCTTTTTTTTTTCTATCTTAATATAAGATTTCCTTCTCACTCTCTCTCTCACTCTCACTCACTCTCTCTCACTCTCTCCCCACTCTCTCCCTCTCATTCACTCACTCACTCACTCTCACTCACTCTATCGAACGTCTACACATGTACATACATACGCACACACTTATATAACAATTGAACATCTCCCCCCCTCCGCCCCAACCTAACTTCTCATGCGTGCATACCTATCACCTCCCCACAAAAAAAAAACAAACTAAAAGCTGTTGGACCGGCGATATGAGCATTAGATTAGTTTCCCTATTATTTTTTTTTTAATTTTTTTTTGTAACTCACGTTCTGTACGGAAGACGTTGTCATCTATTGCTGTACACCCGCGGGTTCCCAAGAGGTGCTGGGGGGGGGGGGGAAACGTATGCAGCGGGGTACGCTGCGACTTAACAAAATGTTTTTCGTTTAAAAACAAGGAAACAAGTTTCAAGAAGATCGCCAGTTTGATGAACTTAAGTTGTCGAGGTTTTGGGGGAGGGGGGGGGGAAGGAGGCACCCGCCAACCATACTTTCGCCCCCTTTGGGGTACAGTTGGTAAATAAACAACAACAACAACAACAGACTGAGAACCGCTGCTGTATACAATATGGCGGGCCGTCCATTGCGTGTTATTAGTGTACCTAATTATAGTTTTGACATGTTTCTTCCAGTCTCTCTCCCCCCCCCCACCACCCCTCTTGCCCCTCACCATCATCCCGCCGCTACCACCATAGCGCCTCTCTGCAACTGCACTCCTGTATGCAATTTGCAAATGCGGCTGAACAGAAAAAAAAAAACGCAAACACACACACACACACAAAGAGGACACACAAAAGAGACAGTATTATTATGCATGAACTTGACCTTGACCTAGTCAACCCGCGCACGAATGTATTATTTCGTCTTACTTAATAAATATACCCCTCTGTTTGTGAGGGTTGGTAACAAACAAAAATGAAAGACATGAATAATAAAACATTAAGTATCACTGTTATTATTATTATTATTATTATTATTATTATTATAGGTTCCGTTCGCTTTTTTTTTTAAAGTTATTTATAAATTCAGTGTTGACCTTTGACCCTGTGGCTTACAAGTGGCATGGTAGGTGAGTGCAATGGGGTTGGCAGTTTTAATTGTGTCTTTGTTGGTTTGTTTTGTTTGTGTTGTTTTGTTTCGGTCCAAGACGTGGCATAATGTATTGCACATGTTTGCACAACACCTGATGAGGTGTCATTTTTATCTCACCACCTATTACTGCCACGTGATTGTGTTACTTTATTACTGCCACGTGAATGTGTTACTTTGTTACTGTCACGGGAGTTTGTTACTTAATTACTGCCACGTGATTGTGTTACTTTATTACTGCCACGTGACTGTGTTAATTTATTACTGCCACGTGATTGTGTTACTTTATTACTGCCACGTGGCTGTGTTAATTTATTACTGCCACGTGACTGTGTTACTTATTACTGCCACGGGAGTTTGTTACTTTATTACTGCCACGTGACTGTGTTACTTTATTACTGCCACGGGAGTTTGTTACTTTATTACTGCCACGTGAATGTGTTACTTTATTACTGCCACGTGATTGTGTTACTTTATTACTGCCACGTGACTGTGTTAATTTATTACTGCCACGTGATTGTGTTACTTTATTACTGCCACGTGACTGTGTTAATTTATTACTGCCACGTGCCTGTGTTACTTTATTACTGCCACGGGAGTTTGTTACTTTATTACTGCCACGTGAATGTGTTACTTTATTATTGCCACGTGAATGTGTTACTTTATTACTGCCACGTGAATGTGTTACTTTATTACTGCCACGAGAGTTTGAAGAACAAGAAGAACTCCGAAATTCTCTCCTCCCATAAGCCTACCTCATAAAGACGCCCATGGAATGGCATCACCCTCCCCCTCCACACACACACACAACACACACTGGAGATGTTACATGTTACAGCGATGAAAATTAAATGCTACATCAGTACATCGGTGGTGTATAGATGTCTGTGTGCGCGTGTGTGAATGTGTGTGTTACCTGTTTCCGCAGACAGAAACTTTGTGTTACTTGATATGGACGCAAACTATTAGTCACTGTCATATGCATAATGGGCTTTTGAACTTTAGAAAAGATAATGAAAAAAAAAGGCCCACCCCCTTCAAATGGCTTGCATAATACTTACGTCTAATCAAGATTTGAACTCGAAACTCAATAGCTCGGAGGCCAGAAAAAGGAGGAAGGGGTGAGGTTTAATATTAAAACGTGGCAGGGCCGGGCGACTGTATGGGGCAGTCGTTTTTTGGTAGTCTCGGAGTATATGATCGATCTACAATGGACTATTCAATGTCGCAGTTGGAGGGTGTCGTCTCGAGGAAAGATGGTCGGACGGAGGGAGGGAGTGGGGATAAAAGCATTAGGTCACGGTACAGTGACTAAAGGTGGGTAGTCAGTCAGCCATAGCAGCAGCCCGCCCCCCCCACCCCCCATACCCACCGCTCCGAGACCCTAGTATAAAGTCACCAGAGCGGGGCGCTCTTTGCATTGGTCGCGGCCCCTCTACCCTCCCCCGCCCCCTCCCCACACCCTCTCTCTCTCTACCGGAGGTCCGTCTCGCTTCTTTCACCAACACCTCTTACCTGCATGATTATGACTACCTGCACGCCCGATCCCCCCCCCCGGACTTCTCCAAACCCCCTCCCCCCCTCCTCTCCTCCTAGTCCCAGTCAACACCAACCAGGTAAAGAAAAGAAACTAAAGACTTTTTAAGGTGCCCCAGTTGCATGACACAACACACCTGAAAAGTTTGCGGTGACCTTTGTGTGACGAGCGCCGTCTAAAATTAGTAACTCGGAATGAAATATTAAAAAGTGCATTCGTTTGACCTCTGCACCATACCCCCCCCCCATTCCACGGACGGGCCGCTCATCGTGAACTAAAATAGTTTGAAGCAGGGTCAGATAAACTGATGGGATATGACCGACCACGCAGGCCCGCCGACAGAAATTTCGGGCCCCTGGTCCCCCTCTCGGCGGGTCTGTGACCACGTACCCACCCCTCCCCTCCCCCTCCCTACCTACTTCCCTTCTAATCAACAGGTATGCGCCGATACATTTTTTTTTCAAGTTATAAGTACATGACTAATAGTAGGCGATATAGCTATAACCCGATTCTAATGTGTGTTTTCCCCCCTTTTAATGGTATTGCACTTGTATACCTTAATGAGCATTGCACTTGTATACCTTAATGGTATAGCATTTGTATACCTTAATGGTCATGTCCAACCATCTTAAGTTCTACTACAACGGGGGGAGATTATTTGGTTTTTTTTTTTTTAATTTGTGCACTTTCTGTACCCAGCTCCATGTCTCTACCATTCCTTTATCTCCACGGAAGGCGTCGCTAAAGTCTGGTGTCCTTGAGGGCTTGAACTATAGCCTGCAAATGATCCGATCTGCCGCGCCAGCGAAGCACCACCCACATTTTCCTCACTGAAAACTTATTTAATGGTGACAAAATAAAAGAGTCAAACTGGCATCAATGGATTTTTAAAAAAAAAATCTCTATACTGGATAACATCCGGTCATTTTAGTATGCACGTGATTAATGTCGTCTCACACACACACACACACACACACACACACATATACCTATATTGTAGGACCGAGCGTATTAGGCTGGCAGAGTGACGGACAGATGGATGGACATATAGGTGGACTTAACCGACTGACTGGGAAATGGCCAGTTGGACGGAGTGAATAGATAGACGGATGGATAGACAGATAGATTGATGGATGGATAGACAGACGGACGGGTGGATAGACAGATGGACGGAGTGAATAGATGGATAGACAGATGGATAAACAGGCATTTTGATTGACAGATAGATAAACGGACAGTCTGGTCGACGGATGGGCTGACAGACTGATATGCGAACTGACAGACAGATAGGTGGACTGACAGACTGATAGACCGACTGACAGACAGATAGGCGGACTGACACACATTCTTTCCGCATATAAATATTAATTTTTTTTAATCTGTCGACTTCACAAATGATTACATTTCCTTGTTTCAAAGACAGGGAAAAAATTAAAAAAAAATCGATCCAAGTTTTTTTTCATGTCATCTTTGATGTCACCAAGGATGTGTCACATGACTTACTAAACATGTCTACCTGTGTGACTATTTTTTTTAAGCCCCCCCCCCCCAACCCCACCACCCTTCCCTTCCTCTTTCTCTCTCCTCCCCCCCCCCCCCCCACCAAATCCAGCACAGCGTATCAGGTAGTTTGGTCACACTGTGCGCGCGCGCAAACTGCAACCAGCCCAGGTCCGTCTTGCAACCAATGCACAAACAAAAAGTAAGACTTATTATTATAAAAAACAGTCTGCCGCTAAGTCATTGTGACCCCCTCCCTCCCTCACTTTACCTTTTCTTACCTTCTCCCCCCCCCACCGCCCCGCCCCGCCCTCCCCGCCCCGCGGCCATATTGTGTTACTATTTTTCCTCTCTCTCCAAAAAATAAAAATAAAGGTATATTGGCCTGTGGATAATCTCTGCAGTGTGTCTGTGTTCGTGCGTGCGTGCGAAGCGGTTGCACTTAAACCAGCGACCGACCGCAGGTATTAAGCGGGGGGGGGGGGGGAGTCTATGTTGAATATATGTACAAGTTGTGCAGTTGACTACAACCAGTATGTGTGTGTGTGTGTGTGTGTGCGTGTTTGCGTGTGTGTGTGTGTAAAGGTGTGACGATACAGAGATTACATGTTTCTTATATTTGAAAATATAAAAAAAAACCTGGCCAGCTCTGCTGTAGTAGCATATTGCCTCATTGTACATGTAGATTTATTGTTGACGCCGGTTGGTTTTTACTTCTCAGATGGAAGTTATTAGTTAATTATTTTCCTTTCTAGCGAGAAGGTATTCATCAATTTATTTTTGGTTGTGACAATTTGTTTGTTGAATACTGGATTTTTGTAATGGAAACTGACACATGGTGTGATTACTTTAGTCAGGTGTGTGTGTGTGTGAGAGAGAGTCAGGTGAGTACATATCGAAAAACGTTATGTCACACGACGGTGAGTTTTTTTTTAAAAAATAATAAATAAATAAGTAATCGATCTATTTATAGTGTTGTCTTCAGTCGTGGATTAAACGACGTGCGCACCAAGATGTGCGACGTGCGCACCAAGATGTGCGACATTCGCACCAGGGTAACTCGTCGAATGTTTACATTTCGTTTATCTCATTTTCCCCCTTTTCATACGTTCCGTGGTCCACCCCCCCCCCCCCACACGAACTCAGTTCGCCTCTGATGATCCTTACCGGTCGACGGCTGGGGCAAAAGTTTGGGGGGGGGGGGGGAGTAAGGTTTCATGGTCTATATTGGTTACTTGCATCATTGTGATTAAACGATGTCCAGACGGTATTTCGGGTGTGAGGGGTTGGGGGGGGGGTGGATGGGCAGCTAAGGTCGACTTCGGACAGGCTCTGTGTTGTTGTTGTTGTTGTGACCTTTAGTCTGTATTGAATAGGTTATTGTTAGTTATTTATCTTGTTTGTTGTTGTTGTTGTTGTTGTTTTTACCAACGTGGTTGAAGTACAGTTTTAAAGGGTTGGGTTGGGATGGGTTGGGTGGGGGGTACAAAAATAAATCGGTCAAAGATTGGGGTCAGTGTACACAGAAGAACCCAGACAGACACAAGACACAGTGACACACTGAATCAATACTAGCTGTGGTGGTTATAGAAATTATATAAATAAAAGTTACACAATATAAGTAGCGGTAACATTATATAACATGGCGGTAACATTGTATAAATGACTGTAACATTATATAAATGACAGTAACATTATATACATAGCAGTAACATTATTTAAATGGCAGTAACATTATATAAATGAAAGTAACGTTATATAAATGACAGTAACATTGTATAAATGGCAGTGACATTGTATAATTGACTGTAACATTATATACATAGCAGTAACATTATTTAAATGGCAGTAACATTATATAAATGAAAGTAACATTATATAAATGAAAGTAACATTATATAAATGACAGTAACATTGTATAAATGGCAGTAACATTGTATAAATGACAGTAACATTATTTAAATGACAGTAACATTATATAAATGAAAGTAACATTTTATAAATAATAGTAACATCTATATAAATAACAATAACAGTAGTTTGTTTTTATTGACTTGTGTTTTTGTTTATGCATTTAATATTGCATTGTTTGTAAACAACAACCCCTCCCCCACATTTGATTATCGATACATTTCCATTATTACTCGTTAATCATCGTGATTTATCATACTTGAACTGTAACTGAGATTTATTTCATTGCAATGATTAATGATTATTATAATCTATAGTATTAAAACAGTGATTCATTTAATTACGACATTTGACAGTGTTTTGTCAAGTCGTTCGTTTCAAGACTAAAAAAAAAAAATAACGGAGATTTAATTTAATTGTAACAGTTGTATGTGATTTATTTTACTGTAACAATTCTATGTGATTTATTTTACTGTAAGAATTAAAAGCGATGACGCCAATTATGTTTGGCCGCTGAGACAAAAAATAAAAATAATATTATCGCATTGCACACTATCAAAGATACAAGACATACAACAAAACAAACAGTCCCAGTGTAGTTTATCAGAGACGGGGTTTCTACCGAAGTGAGTGAAATATGAACACGGGTTATGTGAAGAAACGTTTGGCCGTAAATTGTTGTGCGGGGGCGGGGGGGGGGGTTAAAATGATTTATTGCTTATTTAAGGTGAAGAAGTGGCGATATATCCACTCCCCCCCCCCCCGTGTATAAATAGCTTCGGTTCATGTCGGGGGATAAAAAAAGAAGCGCACCGTGATAGCGACTTCGCGCTAGTTTGATACAGTCCAGTCAAAGGCGGCCTGATGTGGGGGTGGGGGTGGGTCTCGGGTGAATGTCATGTGCGGGTCCAGTTAGTTTAGATGTTACGGCTATGGGGAGGGGGGACGACAGAAAAGAATCTTCCCTGATTGAAATGGTTTTACCTAACATTTTACTTGGGGAAGTGAAGCGCGACCTTCTTCGTAGTGTATTGGTGGGCCGACCTGCTAGCTGGTTTGTCCCCCCCCCTCTCCCCCACTCCCCTCTTCTGCCCCCCCCCCACCCCCCAAACAATAAAGGTCCACCTCACGCTTCGGGTCACCGGAATGCGACTCGATCCAGGCAGCGGTCGAACGACAACTCAGTGAAAGTATGCCTGCCTACCCTGTGCGCGTGTTTTTTTTGTGTGCGGATATTCCCGTATGTTAAAACATTCAGTCAGACTCCACATCAGCAAGACCGAATGAGGAAATATTGTAGATTGCTTTTTGACTTATCCCTTATCGATAAAAACAATAATAAACCTTTTTTTTTTAAACTTAATTTAAATAATGAGCTAATGCGGGGGGGGGGGGGGGGGGGGGGGGGGGGGGGGGGGGGGGGGGGGGGGGGGGGGGGGGGGGGGGGGGGGGGGGGGGGGGGGGGGGGGGGGGGGGGGGGGGGGGGGGGGGGGGGGGGGGGGGGGGGGGGGGGGGGGGGGGGGGGGAAAAAAAAAAAAAAAAAAAAAAAAAAAAAAAAAAAAAAAAAAAAAAAAAAAAAAAAAGCCGATCGGTCAGAGTGGCAAGGAAGGGGTTTTCCTGCCCGTCGGACAGAGGGTAATAATGGTATTGCCTGTACCCTCTGCCCGAAATGGCGGGCTGCTCCCAGAGTGTGCTTGAGTGGGACGGAGAGAAGGGTGTTGTGTGCCGACCACACCCGTCCTCTGCCAGCTGTGAATACTGCGGTCTCGGATAGTCCTCATTAACCACAGTACCACCACCCTCACCAAATGTGGTTTTCCTGACCAGGGAGCCCCTATGATCATCCCGTGGATCATGGTATGTCCTCTCAGACCAGGAAGGAGATCTAAAAACATGCCCAAATATTTTGTGATACTCTCCGAGAATAATTCTATAGAGGTAGCAGCCCAATTGATTATATGCGTAAGTGAAGTAAATATTTTTACAAGCACTGTAGTCACTCAGAATTGTAAACATTTTATAGTTTAGTATTGACATCTAATCTAATAAAATAATAGCGATTTGGGTTCTGCGTTAAATCGAAAGTAAAGAATTAATACAACAGTATTACAGTTTAAAATACAATCACGAAAAAATCGGATCTGTCCGAAACCAAAAATAGCCTTGCCTACCGATCAAGCCTAAGGGGATATAACTTTATGCAGAGGTTTTTTGCAGGGTACGGCTAGTTATAAAAAAAATATCATACATATATATTTATATATAAATTTATTTATTTATATATACGTGTGTGTGTATGTGTGTGATTAACAAAAACAGCAGTGATATGTTGATGAGAAAAATGAATTTAGTAAATGTAAGGGTAAAAAAATAAACATTTTATTTACTGATATTTTAAAATAATGAAGTTATAAAACAGTTATAAGAGTATAATGAAATGTTCAATTTTGTTCAGTTTTACTCATAACCCCCTTTACTAGCTCTTTACTTTGTCGCCCTTCCTCCCCCCTCCCCCGCCATCGCCCCCCGGCCCCCCTCCTGGAACAAACTTTACTTGATTAAAAAAAAAAAACAACATCTTAACTCCAGACCGACCGTATTGATCCATGGAGTATTTGAGGGAGGAGGAGGGGTGTGTGTAATTTGGGGGGGTGGCTAAAGGGAAGCAGTGGGGAGACTGCCGTGCTGATTGAATCAGTCTCAGGCGATACAGTCCTACAATCAGTCCAGTGATTGTTTGATAATATATATATCAATATATATATGTATATATATATATAATATATATATGTGTGTGTGTGTAAATATATATACATGTAGGTCAGTATGTTTGATCTAGTTATCTGTTTTGATTGGCTGGTTAGAACCTGAGCTATTTGCCTGGGTTAAATAATAATTGAAAGCAATCACGACACTTTTCGCTTGGATTGTTTTTCTTTTTTGAAAGGCTATGCGGTGGTGGGGGTGGGTAGGGGCGGGATAGTGTTGAGAGAAGGTGGTGGTGGGGGGAGCATCAAAACTTAAGCGGGGCTATGGGCCTCAAATGAAGGGAAGAAAGGTGGTGTAAATGCTCAGTAGACTGTGGCTGCGAAAGCTCCGGGTGCCTCTCCTCTCCCCCCCCGCCACCCCCTTCCCTTTCCGTCACGAATGAATAAATAATTGAAGCCAGGGGGACGGAGTGGTGGTAATTTGTTTGGTCTTGTTGTGATGTAGTTTTAATTGTACGGTAATTAGCTTACACCTGTACACGCATTAATGTGACATGTTCACACAGGTACTCTTTAGTAATTATACATAGTTTGAAATTATTCATATATGGAAATTGACTTAATATCTGTTTGTCTGTCTGTCTGTCTGTCTGTCTAATCTATCTAATCTATCAGTCTGTGTAATATCTATCTACCCGTTCGCTTCTTTATTTATTTTTTTTAAGTCCGTCAGTGTCTATTCCTGTAGCAACCCACCCCCTCCCACCCCCTCCCACCTATTTGTTCTAATGTTTAATCGTGAGTACAGGTACAAAACACCGATTGATACAATAAAACATAAACATGATGTTACCGACATCGTCCTGCAACCAGCACGTGTAATATAAAACAACATATCACACTCACACGCACAAATAAGCACTCGCAAACAATATATATATATATATATATATATATATAATATAAATATATATATATATATATATATATA
>JAGDYQ010000044.1:6088191-6103655 GCA_021962125.1 Bulinus truncatus | reverse complement strand
TGACGGAATTGATGAAAATCCGCATTTGTCGGATTTCGGATTTGGCAAATATTAATCCGTCGGATTCGAATGCGGATGTGGATTTGGTCAATACTTGGCTAAAATGGGGGTAAAAAACGTCCATGACCAAATACGACGTCTAATCTATGGACAGTTGAGTAAGGGTCCAGGAGTTTAGTTTTATCTGTTTTCTTTATATAGGGTTTTCGAAAGTCTCTAGTTTTTTTTAAATTTTAGTTACGATTTCTATGACCGTGTTTGATCTGAAAACGGTAATTTTTCAAATTCGAATCCGATGGAATTTTTTTTTTAAATCCGTCGGATTCGAATTTGCTCAAAAAAAAAACACGTCGAAGTTCGAATGTCGTCGGATTCGAATTCGAACTTCGTTACATCCCTAGATGAAGCTGATTTCGGAACTAGAACTCATCGGAATTGGAAAAAAGACTTTCAAGGAACGGATTTAGTCTGACCGATGAGTGTACATGTTCATGTGCTGAACAATTTTATTTTTTACATTTTGGGGGGAGGGTGGTGCCTGGTTTTAGGAACATTTTGGGGGCCCTAGCCAAAAACAAACAAACACTGTCTCTGGTAGCCGCTTGCAAATCATGGTCCCGCTGTTGACCCATTGCTGACATCGGGCCCCTCATGATGCCCCACCACCACACCCTCCCCATACGTTAAGTAACTTTTAACATTTTGGGGGAACGGTACAATACAATTCTCAAAAGCCCCTCCTCTCCCCCCCTCACCTTTAACAGGATTATCCGTTAAGTTTGCAGCTTCTTTGTTTTTTTATATAGACTATTAACGGATTATGGTCAATTCCCCAGACGCGTGACTTGATTGATGTTTTATATGTGTCAGTGATTCACGAGTCATTTCGCGATTCACTGAGAAACGCATATGTGTGCGTAGCTTCCATATTTATTGTAATCGAGCATACTTTAAACATAAAGTAGTGGGTAAGTAGGATTACATTTTTTTTGGTCATAGTTGAAAAGTTTGTCGCCTAACAACGTCTCGTCATTCCCACAGGGCGACAACTAAGATCATTTAATTACAACTTTTTATGCGTTTTTTTCCCTTCTAACTCTAAGTAGCACCAACTTTTTTCTTTTTTAAATGTCGATCAATCTAATTTCTATGCTAAAGTATGTAATCCTGTAAGTGGCAGTGATAATATCTAATATAGAGGGATGTATTACTTCTCAATAAGGGGCAGGATTATTTTTTTTTTTTTTACCATTAACCGATGTGGCCGTTTTTTTTTTTGGGGGGGGGAATGCATGGACACATCAACAGATGGACACATCAACAGATGGACACATCAGCAGATGGTCACATCAACAGATGGACACATCAGCAGATGGTCACATCAACAGATGGTCACATCAACAGATGGACACATCAACAGACAATATATTTGTTGGACACATCAGCAGATGGACACATCAGCAGATGGACACATCAACAGATGGACACATCAACAGATGGACACATCAACAGATGGACACATCAGCAGATGGACACATCAACAGACAATATATTTGTTGGACACATCAACAGATGGACACATCAACAGATGGACACATCAACAGATGGACACATCAGCAGATGGACACATCAACAGACAATATATTTGTTGGACACATCAACAGTTGGACACATCAACAGATGGACACATCAGCAGATGGACACATCAACAGATGGACACATCAGCAGATGGACACATCAACAGATGGAAACATCAGCAGATGGACACATCAACAGACAATATATTTTGTTGTGCTTTCTGTGGACTTACAGACTTGTTGGCGCCCACCTCCTCTCCAATCAAACTGCGAATATTTCACTACCGAGTTCACTTGTCGGCTTCGCTATCCAGTGGTCGCAGTGGGTGTGTGGATATTAGTCTCTTTAAAAAAATAAAATACGTGTACATTCGTTCTATAATTGTACCGGGCACAATATAAACCCTCGACAATAACAAGGAACAATACAAAAAAAAAATATAGTAACACACACAATTGCACACTCTCTCTCTCTCTCTCACACACACACACACACACACACACACAAACATCTAGCCCTCGCTTCGTCCTCCTGTTATTGATCCTATTTGGACTATAGTACCGGTGACTAGCGGTGGTCGGTGTACGTGTGGTGTCATGTGTGGTGCGGCACGGGGAGGGGTAGTGGGGGGGGGGAAGGCTGTGATTACCTTCTTATAGTGTGTGTGTGTGTGTTTGTGTGTGTGCTTACATGCGCATGAGGTCATTGAACTGTGTATCGGTTCCCAAGTCGTTAATTTAGTCGTCCTGTGCATGTCAATTAATCGACTACTGTACTGACCCTTAATCTCCTATCGCTGTGCATGTCACTTAATCGACTACTGTACTAACCCTTATTCTCCTATCGCTGTGCATGTCACTTAATCGACTACTGCACTAACCCTTAGTCTCCTATCGCTGTGCATGTCACTTAATCGACTACTGCACTAACCCTTAGTCTCCTATCGCTGTGCATGCGCCCTGTAAGACATGGATGGGTGCCGCCAGATAATCTTGGGCCCCCGGGACAATCAACGCCAACTGGGGCCCCACCTGATGATCCATACCCACCCAACCACCATTGGGCTAAGTCATTTGATTGCAAATTTCTTCACCCGGCGGGGCACCTAATGCTGGGGACCCCCCCACCCCCACCCCACACCCCCTTGAGAGCATTAATGTAAGATGAGTTCAGGAACTGTAACGGACTACAGGAATGTGCATTCGAAACCTTTTAATCTGTCCGTTGACCGATTTCTGCCTTTCATTGTAAACAGACAACTCATGATATGTCTGTGTGTGTCTATGTGTTTGTGTGCATCTATGTATTCGTGCTTGTGTGTGTATATAAATATCTATCTATCTGTGTGTGTGTGTGTGTAGTCCTATTAAACATGTAGAATACTATTACACACAGTGTACCCTAATGACATGAGAACAAAGCTGGTTTATTTTCTTAAAACCATCGAACTTCACGAGTATGGTCCACCACCCAACCATCGTCTGAGCTGACGGGTGAGGGTGGAAAAATAAAAAAAAAAACCTTTTTACCGGTAGATGTGACGAGATTGACAGTAGCCCGGTTACACATTTCACCCAGCTTATTATTTTATTTATTTTTACTTTTTTTTGTGTTTGTTTATTTAAATAAATATACATGCACATAATGTTAATGTGCTGTTTAAAAATAAATAAATAAATCTGTAAAGGCGTAGAGTGTTGTTTTAGTATTGGTGATCAGAGTCGTAGTCGGTGGTGGACATTGGTCATTTAGAGAAGAAATCAGTGATTGTATCGAGGTTTGGTGGTGGACATTGGTCATTTAGAGAAGAGATCAGTTACTGTATCGGGGTTGGTAGAGTGGACATTGGTCATTTAGAGAAGAAATCAGTTACTGTATCGGAGTTGGTAGAGTGGACATTGGTCATTTAGAGAAGAAATCAGTTATTGTATCGGAGTCGGTGGTGGATATTGGTCATTTATAAAACAAATCAGTTACTGTATCAGAGTCGGTGGTGGACATTGGTCATTTATAAAACAAATCAGTTATTGTGTCGGAGTTGGTAGAGTGGACATTGGTCATTTAGAGAACAAATCAGTTATTGTATCGGAGTCGGCATTTATGTGTGTGTGTGTGTGCGCGCGCGCATTTTCCCGTTACTATTAAGTAAGGAAGTAAAGTGGGTCTCAAACCTTTGTGCGGAATGTTAAGAAATAATCCCCCCCCCCCGAAGCTACCTTCCTTCCGTTGCGCACTTACTAAAGGTTCCAAGCAGATCCATTCTCACGTGCTAGACAAACTACGAACCTCCCCACCTCCAACCCCCCCTTCCAAGTAAAAATACTACGACGGGTACTTTTACCTATGGTGGACCCCAAATTCTCTAGAAACACATAGCCTCCCCCTCCCCATCTCCCCCCCCCCCCCAAATACCCAGGGGTAACGGGTATGGTTTCAGTGTGATTCAATGAAAATCATATACAGTCAATTCCGCTTAATTGGGACACATCGGAACCGAGGCTTTTTGTCCCAATTAAGCGGCTGTCCCAATTAAACATACAAATTTATTATTGGCTTCTTGGTTTGGTTTCTTTGACATTTGTCCCAACTAAGCGGTGTCCCAATTAAGCGGAATCCACTGTATATATATATATGCATGTATAGTATTCTTGTTATGGTTAAGACTCATGTGGTTGTATAACACAGCGTTAGTCTCAAGGTCTCAATGAATGCCCCCCCCCAATGGTATCCGTTTTCTGGGGTGGGGGGAGGGGCGATACGTTTTAAAAAAAAAAGTTGGGGGGGAGACCGCTGTTTGTGTGTAACAACGTGTGTTTGTTTTCGTGGAAGTCACCATGCCCCGGTGAGTCGGCGTACAAACACAACACATACAAACATTCACACACACATACACTTGCATGCACTCAGCCCCCGTCTTCCCTACTTCCCTCTCCTCTTTCTCTCTCATCTGACTTAATATCCCGCTACTTAACAGGCTGTGGCTCATTCTACCTGTGATCTCAAATCTATAGACCCGTGACCTGAACTTAAGTCTGTCCCCTCCCCCCCCCCCCCACTCTCTGTGCACGCGTGTGTGTTTGTCGACTACATTCTGGTGACATATGTTACATGCAATTGCAACACAGGGCAATATATGTATATATGTATATATATATATATATATATATATATATATATATATATATACCTATAAGAGGCATTTGCTGTCTGTCTGTCTGTCTGTCTGACTGTCTGTCTGTTCCCTTATAACTCAAGATCCAGATAACCAAATAATGTGAAATTTGTTACACATACACATAATTATATGGGGAAGGTTATAGGACAGGTTTCGTTTCATCTCGATGGGTAGTTTAATTGTAATTAATTTTTTTTTATTTTAGTATTTTACTATATTAAAGTAATCTCGACGGCGCCATAAATAAAATTCCTCTGTGACATCATTTCCCGATTCGAATAGAACTTGCGCGCTGGTGCTGTATTGTGCCTTTGTGATGCAAATAATTGTTGTTGTTTTTTCATGCTCCCTGATTTGTACAGTTTGAGGAAAATAAAGGAATGAAGAAGGATTTTAGAAGAAGTGTGAAGCCATAATAATAAGTATATATATATATATATATATATATATATATATATATATATATATAGAGAGAGAGAGAGAGAGAGAGAGAGAGAGAGAAAGAGAGAGAGAGAGGGATAGGGAGGGAGAGAGATAAAGAGAGAGAGAGGGGGCAGGAGGAGAGAGAGGAAAGGGAGGGTAGGAGGGAGGGAAGGAGGGGGAGAGGAGGGAGGGGGATGGACAGGGGGGAGAAAAGGAGGGAGAGAGAGGGAGATGGGGAGAGGGAGATGGGAGAGGGAGTAGGGGGAGATGGAGAGAGAAAGGAAGGGGGAGGGAGAGAGGAGGTAGGGAGGGAGAGAGAGGGAGGGAGGAGAGCGAGGGGGTGGAGAGAGGGGAGGGAGAGAGAAAGGAGGGAGAGAAGGGGTTAGGGAGGGAGAGAGGGGAGGGAAGGAGAGAGGGAGGATGGACGTTGGGAGAGAAGGAGGGGAGAGGGGGAGAGAGATGGGGGAGAGAGGGAGGGAGAGGGAGGGAGGGGAAAGGGAGAGAGGGGGTAGGGGAGGGAGGGATAGAGAGGAAGGGAGAGAGGGGGTTAGGGGAGAAAACAGAAGAGGTAAACAGAAAAACCTTATTTTAAACCCGGGCAAAGCCGGGTACTTGCAACTAGTATATATATATATATATATATATATATATATATATATATATATATATATACATATATACTTTTAAGACGCATTTGTTGTCTGTCTGTGTGTCTGTCTGTCTGTTCCCTTATAACTCAAGATCCAGACAAACAAATAACGTGAAATTTGTTACACATACACATAATTACATGGGGAAGGTTATAGGACAGGTTTCGTTTCATATCGATGGGTAGTTTAATTGTAATTAATTTTTTTTTTATTTTAGTATTTTACTATATTAAAGTTATCTCGATGGCGCCATAAATAAAATTCCTCTGTGACGTCATTTCCCGATGATCGAATAGAACTTGCGCGCTGGTGCTGTATTGTGCCTTTTTGATGCAAAGAATTGTTGATGTTTTTTCATGCTCTCTGATGTCTGATGTGTACAGTTTGAGGAAGGTAAAGGAATGAAGAAGGATTTTAGAATAAGGGGTGAAACCATAATAATAAGTATATATATATATATATATATATATATATATATATATATATATATGTAGAGAGAGAGGGGGGGAGGGAGAGAGATAAAGAGAGAGAGAGAGGAGGGGCAGGGGGAAAGAGAGGAAAGGAGGGTAGGCGGGAGGGGGAGTGAGGGAGGGAGGGGGGATGGACAGGGGGGAGAAAAGGAGGTGGAGAGAGGGAGATGAGAGAGGGAGTATGGGGGAGGGAGCAGGGGGAGAGGGAGAGAGAAAGGAAGGGAGGGAGAGAGGGGGTAGGGGAGGGAGAGGGGGAGGGAGAAGGGGAGGGAGGGAGAGAAAAGTGAGGGGGGGGCAGGGAGGGAGAGAGAGGGGAATGAGGGAGGGAGGAAGGGGATAGAGAGGGGGGAGGGAGAGAGAGGTGGAAAGGGGAGGGGAGGGAGAAAGGAGGGAGAGAGGGGTTAGGGAGGGAGAGAGGGGAGGGAAGGAGAGAGGGAGAGGATGGGAGAAATGGGAGGAAGAGATAAAGAGAAAGAGTGGGCAGGGAGGGAGAGAGAGGGAATAACCAAATAATGTGAAATTTGTTACACATACACATAATTACATGGGCAAGGTTATAGGAAAGGTTTCGTTTCATCTGGATGGGTAGTTTAATTGTAATTAATTTTTTTTTTATTTTAGTATTTTACTATATTAAAGTAATCTCGACGGCGCCATAAATAAAATTCCTCTGTGACGTCATTTCCCGATGATCGAATAGAACTTGCGCGCTGGTGCTATATTGTGTCTTTGTGCTGCAAAGAATTGTTTATGTTTTTTCATGCTTCCCTATTTGTACAGCTTTAGGAAGTTAAAGGAATGAAGAAGGATTTTAGAAGAAGTGTGAAGCCATAATAATAAGTATTTATATATATATATATATATATATATATATATATATATATAGAGAGAGAGAGAGAGAGAGTGAGGGAGGGAGGGAGGGAGGGAGAGATAAAGAGAAAGAGGGGGCGGGGGGAGAGAGAGGAATGGAGGGTAGGAGGAGGGAGGGAGGGAGGGAAGAAGGGAGGGGGAGGGAGGGAGGTAGGGGGATGGACAGGGGGAGAAGGAGGGGGAGAGGTAGATGGGAGAGTGAGGGAGAGAGAGAGGAGGGAGATGGGAGAGGGAGGGAGAGAGGGAGAGAGAAAGGGAGGGAAGGAAAGAGAAAGGAAGGGAGGGAGATGGGGTAGGATGGGAGAGAGGGGGAGGGAGGGGAGGGAGGGAGAGAGAGAGGGTGGGAGAGAGGGAGAGATAGAGGGTGCGAGAGAGGGAGGGAGAGATAAAGAGTGAGGGGCAGGGAGGGAGAGAGGGAATGAGGGAGGGAGGAAGAGGGAGAGAGGTGGAGAGGGGAGGGAGGGAGAATGAAGGGAGGGAGAGAGGGGTTAGGGAGGGAGAGAGAGGGGAGGGAACGAGAGAGGGAGAAATGGGAGGAAGAGATAAAGAGAGAGGGGGCAGGGAGGGAGAGATAAAGAGAGAGAGGGGGCAGGGGGGGAGAGAGGGAATGAGGGAGGGAGGAAGAGGGAGAGAGGTGGAGAGGGGAGGGAGGGAGAATGAAGGGGGGGGGAGAGAGAGGGGTTAGGGAGGGAGAGAGAGGGGGGAACGAGAGAGGGAGGAGGAGGGAGGGAGGAAGGGAGGGAAGAGAGGGAGGGAGGGGATGGACAGGGGGAGAGAAGGAGGGGGAGAGGGAGATGGGAGAGAGAGGGAGATGGGAGAGAGAGGGAGAGAGAAAGGGAGAGAAGGAAAGAGAAAGAAAGCTAGTGAGATGGGGTAGGGAGGGAGAGAGGGGAGGGAGGGAGAGAGAGGGTAGGAGAGAGGGAGAGAGAGAGGGTGGGAGAGAGGGAGGGAGAGAGATAAAGAGTGAGGGGGGCAAGGAGGGAGAGAGGTGGAGAGAGGAGGGAGGGAGAATGAAGGGAGAGAGGGGTTAGGGAGGGAGATAGATGGGAGGGAACGAGAGAGGGAGAAATGGGAGAGAGAGGGAGGGAGAGGGAGTGAGAAGGAGGGAGAAAGAAAAGGGGGGAAGGGAAAGGGAGAGGGAGGGAGGGAGAGAGAGGAATGGAGAGAGGGGGTAGGGAGAAAACAGAAGGTAAACAGAAAACCTTATTTTAAACACGGGCAAAGCCGGGTACTTGCAACTAGTATACTTATAAGACGCATTTGTTGTCTGTCTGTCTGTCTGTTACCTTATAACTCAAGATCCAGACAATCAAATAACGTGAAATTTGGTACAAGTACAGATAATTTACATGGGGAAGGTTATAGGACAGGTTTCGTTTCATCTCGATGGGTAGTTTAATTGTAATTAATTATTTTTATTTTAGTATATTTTACTATATAAAAGTAATCTTGACGGCGCCATAGATAAAACTCTTCTGTGACGTCATTTCCCGATGATCGAATAGAACTTGCGCGCTGGTGCTGTATTGTGCCTTTGTGATGCGAAGAATTGTTGATGTTTTTTCATGCTTCCCGATTTGTACAGTTTGAGGAAGGTAAATGATTGAGGAAGGATTTTAGAAGTGTGAAGCCATAATAATATGTATATATATGTATATACAGAGAGAGGGGGGGAGAGGTAGAGGGGGAGAGAAGGGGTGAGGAAGAGAGAGGGAGGGAAGGAAAAAGAAAGGGAGGGAGAGTGGGAGTAGAGAGGGAGATAGTGGAGGGAGGGAGAGAGAGAGGGTGGGAGAAGGGATAGAGATAAAGAGAGAGGGGGCAGGGAGGGAGAGAGAGGAAACTGAGGGTGGAAGGAAGGGGGAGGAGGGGGAGGGAGAGAGGGGAATGGGAGAGGGAGGGATGGAGAAAGAAGGGAGGGAAGGAGGGAGTATGGGAGAAATGGGAGGGATGAGAGATAAAAAGTGAGAGGGGGCAGGGAGGGAGAGAGAGGGAAGGAGAGGGATGGAAAGGGGGAGAGAAGGGGGTGGAGAGGGGGAGAGAAGGAGATGGGAGAGGGAGGGGGAGGGAGGGAAAGGGAGAGAGGGGAGGGAGGGAGAGAGAGGAAAGGAGAGAGGGGGTAGGGAGAAAACAAAAGGTAAACAGAAAACCTTATTTTAAACCCGGGCAAAGCCGGGTACTTGCAACTAGTATATATATATATATATATATATATATATATATATATATATATATATATATATATATAGAATGTATATTTACACATAAACCACATGCCCCTGCCATATTCTTTCTGTCAGTATTTGGTAAGGGGGGAGGGGAGAGAGAGAGAGAGAGAGAGAGAGAGAGAGAGAGAGAGAGAGAGAGATAAAAAAGAGGGAGAGAAGAAGATGAACAAGTATTACATAACTAAATACAGTACTCATAGAAAGGGTCCTGCCAGATATGTATGACGGTCTCTGACCCCCTTTCGTGCCTTTTTTCTTTCTTCTTGCATTCCCCTCCCAGGGCCGTATCTATCTATTTTGGCGCCCTGTGCGAGTCACGCTTTAGGCGTCCGTCAACCCTAATCTGAGAAGTGTTAAAAAAAAACATTTTTACAGATCTCTTTCGACGCCCCTGTCCTAGTACGGCGCCCTGTGCGGGCACGCAACCCGCAGAGTAACCTTCATACCCACCCCCACCCTTTCCCCATTCCGTATAAGTGAAATTTAATTACATATATTAATTAATTGTCACACGGGCGCGGGAGGGGGGGGGAGGGGGGTATATTGTTCAACTATTCCGGCTCATATTCCGATACAAGGAGTGACAGAAAGTTGGGCGACGCAAGGGTTAGATCCGGCACTAAGAATGTCATGGCATCATCGTCTGGTTCCTCTACTGTCTTTTTAATGCACCTCCTTACATTTTGTTTCCCATTACAATTAATTCACACGTTTTTTTTATGAACAAGTATTTATGAAGTTTTTTTTTTTTTTTGACACGGCGAACGAATAAATTGAACTGAAACTCGCGAATAATAACGGTTTTAATAAAAAAAAATCAGGTCGGACACGATTGACCTCCACTGAGGTCACATGACCGCCAGCCTGCCAACCTTACGTGCCGTGCTGCCTTCTCCCCACTGTAACCAGCCTGCATGTTGTGTGACGCATGTGTAGTCGGCAGAAACTGGGTCACGATTGCAAGGCTAACCCCCCCCTCCTCTCTCCCTCTCTCTCTCTCTCTCTCTCCCTCTCTCTCTCTCTCTCTCTCTCTCTCTCGTGTGCTTTGTGCATGTTTTAATTGTACTCTCGTGTTTGATGGTAGTAAGGAACCACATGCATCGAAGCCGTTGGCGAGGGGTCAGGTGGGCGGGTTAAATTAATGGCGGGGATGGAGGGGGGGGGGCCGGTGGAGAGAGATGTTGTTGGAAGGGGGAAGTAGAAAGAAGGCGTCATGGCCACAGAGGGCCATCTCCCGAGGGGCGATAACATTGTCGGCATTTCGGGGATGATATATTTATATTATATACATGTAGCTTGTGTATACATCTGTGTGTGCTAAAAGTAGGCGTGGCGGAAATTAATGAACGGACATGCGGGCAACAGTTGTCGTACTGACAATAACCAATGGTATTGAATGATAAATACAAACAACAAAAACAAAATAACAACAGCAACGATACAAAAAGTAATGCTAATCAGTACGGTTGTTATAGGTGCTAAATTGTATGTTGTTTTTATCTATCATGTTAAGACTTCAGGTATCGTATGGTGGTGGTGGTGGTAGTGGTGATGGTGGTGGTGGTGGTGGTGGTGGTGGTGATGGTGATGGTGGTGGTGGTGGTGGTGGTAGGGGTGGTGGTGGTGGTAGTGGTGGTGGTGGTGGTGGTAGTGGCGGTGGTGGTGGTGGTAATGGTGGTGATGGTAGTGATGGTAGTGGTGATGGTGGTAGTGGTGGTGGTGGTGATGGTGGTGGTGGTGGTGATGGTGGTGGTGGTGGTGGTGGTAGTTTTTTTGGGGGGGGGGGGTGTTTCACTTTATCCGCAAGGTGGCGTTGTTGTTGTTTTTTTTAATATGCTCGGTCATAGTACTCCGTGTTGGAAATAAAAAAAAAAAATAAATAAGTAATAATTTGCTTGATAACTGTCAAGTCACTCCCCCCCCACCACCAACACCACCACCACTGACCAGGAGGATCCCCTTCCTTTACTAATTATTGTCGACTGGTACTCTTTTCTAGACACCGCCCTCTGGATTTTCCGGCCCTTCACACGAATTCCCGACCTTCCAATACACTATTCCCGGCCTTTCACACGAATTCCCGACCTTCCAATACACTATTCCCGGCCTTTCACACGAATTCCCGACCTTCCAATACACTATTCCCGGCCTTTCACACGAATTCCCGACTTTCCAATACACTATTCCCGGCCTTTCACACGAACTCCCGACCTTCCAATACACTATTCCCGGCCTTTCACACGAATTCCCGACCTTCCAATACACTATTCCAGGCCTCCCAATACATCCGGGTTTTCAAGTTGTTCTAGGATGGTTTTTTTTTTTCACTTTCAGTGAGTTTATTTATTTGTTTGCTTATTTGTTTGTTCTCAAATGTTTGTTTGTTCAGTAACCGACCTTTCTGTAACACTGTCGATTAGGTTCAACATTGTGATGTATGTCTTCAAAGATATAACTTCTCGCATTGGAAAGGACACATTTAAAAAAAAAAAATAACAAAAAAAAAAATAAAAATTTCTACAATTGACCTAAAATCAACTCTCTATTCAAAAACCATCCCGTAACCGTAACACAGATTTTTTAAGAAACATTAAGTAAAGGAAGTAAATGAACACTGCCTGCCTCACCCCTCCCCACCCCCCTCACTCCACCCCACCCTCCCTATTCCTCGCGGATGACTTTGTTTTGAGGACCACTGATCCAGATGAACGCGAAGTCCAAACATGGATGAAATCCAAAAAAAAAAAAATTGAAAAAAAAATTTAAAAAGATAAGAAGGAGAAGAAACGCAACCAATATAAACAACTTCTTCCACAGACGTTTAAACTTTGTTGCAAAAAGAAGGTTGTGGGTGGGGGGGGGCGGAGGGGGGGAGAGATCAATATACGCCACGTAAACGCAAAAGTAATCTAGAGGCCTCGCTCAGCATCTATCCGGATGGATCTAATTAGCGCTGCGGCCTGCTCACCGAGTACTTAGGTCCGGGGGTGGGGGAGGGGGGGGGGTTGGGAGGGAGGAGAGAAAATTATAGCGAGGAAACTGCTGTGAAATTAAACTTAAGTCGGTAAACGATGACTTTTTGTCATTGCAGTTTGAACCGACTGTTGGAGGAATATAAATAGATGGGTGATGCGGGAAGATTGAAATCCCCCCGGGAGGTGAGGGGTGGGGCGTTGGATGTGAAGAAGATGAAGGGGTGTGGAGGGGGAGGGAGGGAGGTGGCCGCCCTTTGCGCTATAGCTTGTTGGTAAGCAATATACATGTAAACAAAGTATACAATGGTTATTGCTTTCGTGTGCGCAAGTGTATGTGTGTGTGTGTGTGTGTATGTGTGTGTGTTCGTATTTGTGTGTGAATGTGATAGTTAAAGGTGAATAGGTTTTTTTTTTTACATTGTGCTGTGTTTTTTTCTGCGGCTGGTGCGCGATGATGTGGAGAAGATGATATGGAGACATGTTAGTTGGGTGTGTGGTGTGGGGGGGGTGGGTTACTCTGCTTGGCGCGGTAATAATAACAATAAGAGGAATGAGTGACTTAATAAAGAAAAGATGCCCCGAGAGGGCGTGGTCTGCACATGTAATTATTGTTGATAAACCCAGATCTGTATTTTAAAAAAAAAAAAACAGAGATGAAGTCAAGTTGTTTTTGCGGTGGTTTGTGTGCGTGCGTGCGTGCGTGCGTTTGTGTGCGTGCGTGAGTGGACCAAAAAAAAAAAGAAAAGGTATTGCACGCGTGAGTGAGCGCGCGAGCTTAAGTGCAGGTATGTGTGATCGTGTGTGTGCGTGCGCGTGTGTGTGTGTGTGTGTGCGTTAGCCTGTGACGGTTGATGTGAGCACTAGGAGAGTAGTTGTTGTTTGTTCTTTGAGTAAAAAAAAATGTAAGAAATACCAAACTGTCATAACCGTTTTATTTGTGACAAGATGCGAATGATGTGGAGCCTGGTGACGTGGCGAATTGATTCGCTGACAATGGGTTGGTGGCTTGGGGGGGGGGATTTAATGACCCGGGTGGGGGGGTGCGGCGCGCTAAGTGACGTTCGTCGGTGGTTACCTGACCCAGATAATAAGGTGCCACTGAGGACACCGTTGGCAACAGGAGGTCAAGGTCATACGTGCCGACCTCCCGGTTACACCTCCCCAATCAGACGTAAATTTACGTTTTCATTTAATTAATTTTATTTTGTTTGTTTATTTGTTTGGTATCTGTTGCTGCATTAAAATAAAATACAGTTTTGTCTATTCAATACAAAATGAAGTCTTAGAAAAAATTCCCGAACCCAATTCTATATGGACCATCGGGGCCCAGACGTAGTAGACCTCACCAGATTCTCAGGCCACGGGTATTCTCTAAGGTAGTGGCTCTCAAACTTGTGGCGACCCGCTGTCCACTCTTCTTGACCCAAGAAAATGAAAAAAAAAAAGTAAAGTTGGAATTAAACATTGGGTTATTATTATATTTGACCAACAAGTGCCGGACTCAGAGCATCGAATGGTACGTCGATATGGTAACGTTGATAGCGTTCCTTGGGTGACCGAGCAGAGAGAGAGAGAGAGAGAGAGAGAGAGAAAAGAGAGAGAGAGAGAGAGAGAGAGAGAGAGAGAGATGGGGGCAATCAAACAGCCCGACTGACCGGACTTAACCCGCGGCCCGCACCTGACCCATGTGTGCCCCATTTGGGGGGGGGGTCGCACCAACTCTTTGAGAAACAGTGGGATAGTTAGTATGGCTAATTAACAATGACCGTGCCTATTTTAAGCTGGGTGGACATGGTTCGAGTCCGAGAATAGAACCTGTATGGGATGGTGTGGGGGGGGGGGGGGAGAGGGGCAAAAAAACCCCGGAACATTCGGTTAGTCAAGCTCACTGCCACAATGCCTGCACTTGTCGTCCCTCCTACAAATGAGCTCGATGAGAACCGGAACAATTTGAGAACCGTTGGCTTAATCATTCCCCCCCCCCACCCCCCGTTAACGGTGTAATGGATCATTGTCTGTCACAAGTCAAGAGTCTGAAAAGTCTTGTCTTTTACTCTTCGTCTTTCAGATTGCCTTTGCACTTCGTCTGCGAAGATTATGGCGCGTCTTGGTGCACGCCAGTTTCTCAACCCCCCCCCCCCCCACACGCAGCACACAGAAGTGCGCACCAATCCTGTGCGCGTTATCAAATAGTAATGATCTTTTTCTTTCTTCTTTTTTTTTCTTCCTGTGTGCAAAATTTTAGATCTAGTTTCGCCCTCAAGGAAGAACATTTTTTTTTAATTTTTAAAAGTTTTTTCATGGCTCCTTCCATCCTCCCCCCCCCCCTCCTCTGCTGCCCACCCCATTAATGACCCTGATTACATAGACTTGTGCACGTGGACTGATGAATTGTTGGTGGTGATAACATGGACGTGTGTGCAGCAGGCCCTCGGCAACATCCTCCCTCCCACCCCCCCACACCACTACCCCCCTCTCGTCCACCCTCATCTTCCCTTCAACAGCTACCCCCCCCCTCTCTCTCTCCCCCCCCAAACACACTCCACCTTCAGGGGTGCGCGCACGCACACACACACACACACACGCACGCAAACAAGCAGCGGACGCGGACAAAGAGCTCTCTTCATAAAATGGTTTTGTTGGCATTGCAGAGTTTAGATACCGCTAAGCGAAATTCCCTCCCCTTCCCACCACAGCACCCACCCACCACATCTTCTAAACGCAAGGTGTAAGTTTGGAGTCAGCTTTTTCTCTCCCCCCCCCCTTTTTTTTTTAAAGGTGTCGGACACTAGTTGGATTTCTCCCCCCCCCCCCCACCCATCCCACTCCCCAATCCGCTGGCTTATCTTTTTAGAGTCTTGATACTGGCCGCTTTCTCTCTCTTCTCTCTCTCTCTCTCTCTCTCTCTCTCTCTCTCTCTCTTCTCTCTCTTCCTTTTTGTATATACACCTTAAAACAATGCGCATCTTTCTTCTCTATTTTAAAAAAAAAAAATAACCCTGTCGTGCCTACATTTTGTCCCCCATCTTCGGTCTTTTCTATGGGCCCATCCCCTCCCCCTAATTTCTATTTATAAGATTTTCGTTATGTTTTCTTTT